>MVJL01003359.1:0-66228 GCA_002156465.1 Macrocentrus cingulum | reverse complement strand
AAAAAAAAAAAAAAAAAAAAAAAAAAACGAACCTTACACTGATTATATAAATAAATAATAATTAAATAAAAAAAAAATGCATACCCTGTCGATAATAATCACACTTCGTCACTAGACTTGGGCGAGGAGGCTCCGTAGAATTTCATACTTTTGCAAATAATTGACACTTCGATCTCTAAATAACCGAAATGCGCGTTATGTTATATATATATAAATTTAATATATAAATTAATATGAATTTTAGTTTGATGTGGTATATTATTTCAGGTTAATTGTCGCCGTTGTTCCCTTTTTCACGAGGATAAATCGTTGTAGTGAGTATATATTGTGAATCTTGAGAAAAAAAAAAAAACAAAAACAAATAAAATATATGTTGTTTGTGCGCCTGGCAATCAAGGCTCAGTCGCTAAACGCACTATGTTGATTATATTATTAAATTTTTTAAAAACAAATACAGTATTGGATATTGTGGTGAGTCGAAAATCCGATGGCAGATAGCGTCTATAATTATATTATATATGTGTTGCTTGAGTGCATTATTTGTGTTTCCTCGTGGCTCGAGTTTCAAATTTCCCTGCTTTTGCTCTCATAAAAAAAATTTATTAAATTTTTTCCAAATTTTTTAATATCAATATTTTATTATTAGAATTTTTCAAACAACTTCTGTAACAATGTGGTAAATTTTACCTCTGAAATAAACAATTTTTTTTTAGTTGAATTGTAAAAAAAAGAAAATTAAAAATTCTAAATATATGAGAAATTTTAGCAAAAGAGAAATTTTTGAGCTCTATGTCCTTCAGTTTGCTATTTGAAAAAAAAAAAAAATTTTTGAAAAATGTATTGCGAGTGAACGATTGTAAACGAGTAAACCAAATAGAAGCATTGTAATAACACTGTAAAAAGAGAGTTGCCTTAATAAGTAAATATTAATTTAATCGTCGCAACTGACACGCAGTGAGACGAGTCATTTAGATCGTGAGTCATTTGACGCTAAAAAAGCGTACGCGTAAAACGTCAAATGACTAATTTGAATCCTCATGAGCATCGTGTGACTGTGTTTATCTGTCATGTAAGACTAGAGTGTAAATGTATATGCGAGCCGCAAAAGCCTCGGATTTGCGCGGTAGCCCCGTTGTTATAAAATTTAAATGAGAAAAAAAAACATTGAAAGCTTTAACTTTGAATAAACTAACTTTTAAAAATACTTAGATAAAGGGCAGATGGATGAACGCATTTTTGGGCTGACAGATATAACAAACGTACAGGTCAGGAGCACTTGTAATAATTGTATATGTATTGTCATTGAGCGACCGGATCGCTGTCGCCCACTGAATACAAAAAAAAAAATTAAATCACTCTAAATGCCCGTGATATTTATCTCAGAAAAAATCGAGGAGAAATTTACATTGTGTAATTTATTTAACTATTGTATTAAAAAAATTTTTTTTTTTTCAAATAATATATTTCTTCTCGATTTTCTTCTCTCCCTTGTAAAATTTTCCGTTTCTTCAGTTTTCCACACGGTCCGTCCGGTCACTCACGCCAATTTCTTTGTACATTGACTGAGATCATGGGTGTGTCATAAATATGAAAACTTGTTTCTCGAGGAAATATTGTATCTTTATGTATAAATAAAAATAATTGTATAGAAACGCGCATGCCACGTCGTACTAGATAAATAAAGAAAAAAGGGATTGATCTCGTGCGACTTAAAATAAAGACAAGAAAAAAAAAATAAATAAGAAAAACGAAAAAAAAAAAAAAAAATGTTAAACTTTGACAATTTTAATAGAAATATTTCCTTCTTCATCTATAGCTTCAGTTGTAAAAAAATATTCAGCAAGAAAAAAAATAAATAAAATCGTCGGTTCAATCCTTATACATGTATTAATAATAATACTATAATAAATATTTACTATAATACTAATTAATAATTTTAATTGCAGGCGCAATCTATCGACGTGGCACGCGCGTAAGCTTTAATCGCAACTTGCCAGATGTTAAGTAAATTAATTTAAAAAAAAAAAAAAAAAAACGACGCATCTGCCGTGTAGGACTACGAACGGATTGTGATTGGATACGTGAAAAAACAAAGATATTATATATAAATAATTCTTCTAGTCCTCGATTATCGATCAAATATGCGCGACTTTTAACAGTATGATTGAAATAAATAAGAAAAATAAAAAAACTAAACTAAAAAAGAAAAAAAAAATAGATAAAATAACGGAAAAAAGTAACAAGAACATGATGAGAGTGCGAAAAGTGATTTTAAAAGACGTAAACATGCATTATTAAAACTATGTATTTATGCAGTATCGAAGTACCTACCTTATATATAAATATTATGCATACATAAATAGCTAGTTCGATTTCCAAACTTAGTGTGTATTGTCGCTTCGAAAAACGCCCAGTCATTACTCGCCGGAAATCCAAAAAAAAAAAAAAAAATCCCAAAAAACCAATTTCAAGTTCATTCTTTTTTTAAGAAAGAAAAACAATAAATAATGTATTAAAACATTTAATATACTAGCTTGTATTTCTTTGACCTCTTTCAATTACTTATAGATTAACA
The DNA here is from genome assembly GCA_002156465.1 of Macrocentrus cingulum. Taxonomy (NCBI): domain Eukaryota; kingdom Metazoa; phylum Arthropoda; class Insecta; order Hymenoptera; family Braconidae; genus Macrocentrus; species Macrocentrus cingulum. Next base: position 63,653 of record MVJL01003359.1, on the reverse strand, counting down.
ATATTAATTAATTATTTTTATTTTTAATCATCGTCATTGGTATTTATAATAGTAGCAAGTTGAAATTTTTTACGTTGATTCTAATGATTTGCTATAATTAATAAAATAAAGAGATATCCAGTCCATCCAGATAATGGTACATCGCGGGGTTGAAGGGATGTTAGATGTTTGTACCGACCGTCAATTACTTCCACACACCCCCTGGGAGTTTGTACCACCCCTATTTCTATTTGTACTCGCGTGGTTTGATTTTTACCGACCCACAGTTAAAAATTACCTATCGTGGTCCAATCTTCTGTGTCTTTTGCTTCGTTGTTTTTTCAAGGATTCAGAAGATAATGATAAAATAAATATACGCGTGCAATCAATATTCCTTAATATATTTCCTGACAATTATTGTGTCATAAATAAAGAACTGTTACACTTTATCCTTAAATAAAAATCGATAAAGGAGGAACAATGATCTCGCCAAAGTATTATTGTACTATTGCAAATCATAGTCAAATATTATTAATACTTGAGAGATAATAAACTCACAAATTACAGTCATTTAACTTAAAATGAAGATGACATCGATGCATGATACAATTGAATAATTTTTTCACTCTATAATAAACATGTAAAAAAAAAAAGGAAAAAATACACGGCACACCGCAGGAGAAATTTATCATAGTAATTTACAATTGAATATCGAAAAAATATTATAAACAAGGTAAACTGGATGAAAAGATCAGTCAATTGCCGAATATACAACCTTATTTGTTCTCATTTAAGCTAGAATTAGCTAAAAAATCTTGTCAATACGACTGCATAATTATTTTCTGTATATGTAGAAACATTTAAGCTGTAATTGGCTAACGAACACGTTCATGACGATCGATATATTCGTCTTGGACATAATTTTCATTGGCGATATGCCCCTCGCCCAGTTATTTATTCGTCGAAATGTATAGATACTGTCAGCTAATTAATCTAGTATTCACATGAAAGTGTAATTGCAAATGACTGGATGTTTTTTACGCACGTCTAGACACTGTCGCAGAACAATTTATACTTGATTATCTCAACATTAGCTTGTCACGAGCGTAATTACACAGTTTCATGTGATCCATTGTCCATTCGAACGTTGTCAAAAAACACGTGAGTCAAGTGTGCGTGAACCTTACTTAATTAATTGCTTCGAGGAACACTTGATGATTGTTTTTTCGGCGCGTAATTTTGGTACAAATGAGTGTGAAAATCATTCGTTCCTGAGACTCGACGACGGTGGTGGCGATGGGTGACGCTAATGGACGATGGTTAAGTCTTGTGCATAAAGGTGAAAATATTTTCAGCTGTTCACGAGGTAGCTCGCAATTTTTCCACAGCAGGTAAACTCTCCTCCATGGATCCGCAAGCCAATCCACACTCGCCAATCCACTTTGCCTCGCGAATTCTGTGTGACTGCAAGCGGAAAAATACATAATTAATATCCTTCTCACTAGTTTCATGCAGTCGACAGATAAAAGCCCGCGAATGGGAGCAGTAGGTCGTGTGTTTGCGCCATGGCTTATCGACGTTTTTATTTCACTTCCACAATTTCATCCAGCATATACACAGGTAACCTTCTATCCTCAATGCCAACCGTTTTAGCGCATGCTACCAAAATATTTATTTGACAAGAAAATTGCAACATACAATAAAATAACATCTATAAAAAAAATCAAAACAGTGAGTAGATCCCTCTGAAGAATTACCGAAATTTTTTTAACAATTTATTATCCCAGAATTTTAACACATTGAATGTGTAATTTAGTGGAAACGAATTTGTATTTAATTTATAATTCTTTGCTGACTGAATTAACATCGAGGTGACCTACTGCTCCGTTGTTTTCATGGGCATTTTATCGTGAAATCAGGGGAATTCACTGCAGCATCCTTACCGTATCGACATCACGCTTCCACGAGCTGTGGCAGCGTCCATTGCAACGCGGGCACGGCCGCTGCATCGAGTATCCACCGCACTCGCTGCAGTCCAGAGAAACGTGCTCTTCACTCCACGATACACCACACCTGCAATGCCATTTAAAAATTACGATATAACCATGAGAGGAAATAAAAAATTTTCTAATTGATGTTTCTGCAGTTGCAATGATAATTGATTTTGATTGTGGCTTTTCTAGCTGGAATTTTTTCCATTAATTCGCGTGGAATGCCACGAAAATTGCCTCGCGCTGGATCATACCAGATTCCACCGACTAAGCGCCAACCACGTGGCCTCACGTTCGCTTGCGTAACTGCATATTACTCTCGATTCACCAAACCACACGACTTTCGTTGAAGGACACAATTTGCTCAAGATAACGTAATAATTATCGCGTGTTACTATTATTTTATTTTTATACTCTGTATTTTGATACTTACGTAAAGCAAGAATTAAACCGAAGACGGATATTCTCAATCAACACTTCGGTGCCTTGATATTGAGTATGACCAGCATCGTAATTGTCTTCACTGGCGCCATACAAGCTGTGGCACGACAGAGAAGTATTATTTCTGCAATGAAAAATAATTATTTCAATAAATATTGAAGAAAAAAAATTTTCATGCAGTCTTTCGACGATCATTGGCAATGATTCAGATGCTACACGTATGTAAATAGCAGAAATTTTCGCTTTTTCGCAGTGATAACTCGTGTACAATAAGTGAATTCACTTGAACACAGCTCTATTACATTGAATAAGTAGCTTCCTCTTGCATAAGCCCACGGAATTCACGGTATGTACGAAAGACGTGAGACAACGATCACTTGATATTCACGTGTGCATAACATGTGAGAGTCGCATGTAATCGTAAAGTGGACAGGACATAATACACGGCGTTGTATGACCAAATGACGCACATCGCACCTATATGTGTCATAAAAAAATAAAATTTGCACTGTAAAATAAAATTGAATTATCAGTCATATCAGTAAAATAAAAATCGCGGCTTTTCCAACTGACAATTACACGAGAGATATTTTTAATTAAATCTTTTCAAGCCGGAGAAAGCTCGGTATATTAATGTGGGGCAAATTCTTGCATGATTATGTTAATATTTTTTGAGAAGGTCGAGGTAATGATTCCTTTCACGCACAATCTTCGTGAACGCCTCGCGCAAGTTCAACATCAGGCAATGCGGCATACCAACTTAAAATTGCAATATGACTGCATAATTAATTTTTTTTTTCACCTGATAGATAATGTAAATAATCTAAAATTGCAAATGTAAAAATGAAAATTTCCACTCTGAGATTTTAACTCATGAATGAGTGATTTCATGCCGAATATAACAAAAGCTTAAAAATAATTCAACTCTATTTTTATGATGAAAAAAAAGGAAAAAACATAAAATTTTATTCAGATGGTCCCAGGATTGTTAACAAATGATTTATCCCACGGGAAAAAAATATTCTTGATGTCTTTTTTTATCAAAGTCACACGAGAATAATATAAAATAACGTAAAATTGTCAATTTGATGACATGCTTTTGTCGTTTTATAGAGCCGTGACGTCAAGTGGATAGATGTATAGACGTAAAATGTATAAGCTGAGACACGTGTGTGGGTTTTCTACACTTAGTTGGATAAATGTTAAGTGAGAAATGACTCGAGAGAAGCGTCATGACGATAAATTCGCGGCATATTGACGCTCACGCATCTTCATACACTGACAAACTTGATACTGACTCCACGTGGCACCATTTATAGACCATCGAATCATTCATATATGTATATTTCTTCAACTTATCAATTTTATCTCAATTCACCGCGAATAATTATATTTATCGCCTTACCGGTGTCGGGACAAGCTCTCCGTGGTGTTTTGAATGGAAGTCATTCTGTCAAATCGATTAGAATCTGAAAAATAAAATAAAATATAATTAAATAATTATACAAATTATATTCTGTCTACTATTTATAAAATTTAAATAATTGAGAAGACTAAAAAAAAATTTTTCATCATGAAAATGAAAATTTTTTTCTTATCACTGACGTTTTTTACGTGTAACATTTAAACAAAGCGGAATTTGACAACAATACCTATTATCATATCGGAAGGTAATTAAATTCCCTACAAAATGACCACCCGAAAATTGTTGTAGCTCAAGTAGTTACTGAGATATCGCGCGGAGAGACGCAATGTCTCTCCACTCGATATCTCCGTAAATATTCGGGTTACAGCGACTTTCAAGAGCCCATTTTAAAGATTATTCAATTACCTAAAAGTTTGCTTATGTATATATGCAGATCCAACCCCGGCATCACCTAAATTTTTCAAATTGATTAAAAAAAATGCAAGAGAAAAAATTGAAAATGAGAAAAATCGAGTATTTTCTATTAAAAATACTCAAAAATAATATCAAAAAAAATATTAACATTAAAGTGAGAATGCCCCCATTAAAATCCACTGCAACAACCGATTATTTCGAAGGCTTCGATAGTTTCACTTTTCATTTAGCCTTGCAAAATACAACTTTCGTTTTTTTTTTCTCTCAACTAAAAGAAAGTAATGACAGACGAAACATGAAACAAAAAGCCAAGAGGCATCGAATTGTGCAATTGAAAGGTACAACAAGCCTTGAATTCAATTGTTTCAGAGAAGATATCCAACCAATCAATAGTAAATGAAATATACAGCACGAAGGACGTCCCTGATGGTCCTTCGGGCGCCTCGGCTAAAGGCTAAGGTCACATACTCATCCACTGGGGCTTATTGAGCTTCACATTTGCACGGAATGAGCGTGGGACTGATTGAATATGGGTTAAAGTTCGTGACAAAAGGTGGAGAAATAGGTGAAGGCTACTTGCATCAATATAAAATTTTAAAAACCGCTTACGATGCAACGCGTGCAAGCGGTGATGGCCAGTAACAACTTAAAAACCACACGAAAAATATCAAACAATTTTTTTGAAACTCATCTTTACAGTCCACAGCTGATAACAATAGATATTTTTATTTTTCTGAACAGAAAAAAATAAAAAAACAATTAAAACACCTGATAAACTCTACAATAAAAACAGTTGCTGATGTGACGACATTGGTTTACACTTTTGACGTCATAAATCTAACGTTTTATCGATATTTTTACGCTTGGAAAATGAGGGCAATGATGATATAGACTTGACATTTGATATTTTTAAAAAGGCTCTAGCACAACTTACGTCGGACATGTTTTTGTTGCTCTAACCGACCTAAAAGTAATGATAATTGAAAATAAATATTATTTTATGCCTATCTAGTGGTAGTAGGCATTCTACAGTGACTTGCCCCTCTCCCATAGGCCGAGATAAAAATAGAATTTACTACAGCTGCAACTTGAGTGACTGCAGGTTTATCATTCCTAAAATACAATTAAATTGAAAAGTCTGGATAAGATTGAAGCAGGTCTAGAATACTTTCAAGGAGGATTAGTGTCAATTGTCACCTGAAAATATACGTATTTAAAAGCTGGACAATCAGCGAATAAAATTCTAAGATTGGACATGCAAATGAGGTCAAAAGCCTCTTGAGAATGCAAATAGCGAGTGGCAAAAGAGAGAGACAGTAGAATAATAAATAGAATTGCCCTGACAAAGTCTATTCGAGACATCTAGAATTAAAAATTAAAGATAAATCTAGACATCAATGAAAAATCATTATATCTTTTATATAATAAAAATTAGAATTTATTGCTGTGAAGGTCTTGCACTACTTATGCAATGAGAAAAAAAATTACTAGCAATGCAAGAAACGAATGAGCAATTGAAAGCAAATTAACGATAATCACATTCTCGGGTTAACACACAATTATTTCCAAGATTTGATTTGCACACTTGAATATGCCTCTCTCAAAGAGATTTTTTTTTTCGATGGAAAACAGAAAAAAATGGGGACCACGTGGTTAATTAATTATCCAAAGTTTGGACGCGACCGTGGCCGCAAGTCATCAGCCTCTAGTCGCAAGTAGGATGGGCGTAGACACGTTAAAGCGTTCAAGGACCTCGGCAAGGATTTTATCGATCTTTAGGGTAAGCAATGGCCGTCGAACCTGTGCTGGTACAACTCTCGGTGGGAGTATTGATTCCCACGCAGGCACATTTTCTGTCTCACTTGCAAGGCGTCCGTTAGATTCCGATCAAAAGCCAACGGTGATAAACGATTTTTTTCCCGCATTCTTTGTCGATATCTCAGGCTTTCTCGCAGATGGAGAAAGCCAGATTTTACTTGAAAACAATATAATCCTAATTATAAATCTCGTTTTTTTCATTTTTCGTCGATGAACACACTTAAAATCACCACATGCATCGAGACACACAAAAATATCCGAAATTAATTGTGATATTTCCAGGCGAACTTACTGAAAATCGGTTGAAATATGAGATTTCTTGTGATTCGATCGTTGCACTCACAAATTCACGGGTTTATAATTGAGTATTGTTTAACTGGTTTTTTTTTTCTTTCGTTTATGTTTGGGATTATAAAGAAATTGCTTGTATTAGAGAAACTGCTTGCAGGCGAGGCCAGAGTGGACTAACGCAATGGCGCGCGAACCAGTATTTTATAAACGCTGTGTGAGCGCCACACGCGGGAAAAATTTAAACTCTTCGAGGGGTCGCAGGGGATACATCAAAGTGCGACGTCCCCGCGAGCAGAACACAAGGTATACCCTAAAAAGCATATATATTTTATTAGTTTTTTATTTTGCATACCGTTCAAAGATGTCATACTTTAATTGTTTTGTGTTGATAGTAGAATTTTTAAAAGTTTTTTATTTCGGATATAGTGCGCTCACATGGAAAAACCTGCTTTATTCGAAATATCCAGTGGATTTTAATTAAATATATGAAAAATTCGTGGACTTTAGTACGTGATATTGTTTACAAGATATACTTTTAATGTATGTCAAGCATTCGCAATAAAATATTTAAATTTAATACTTTAATGCTAATAAAAATACGATAACATTTGATGTATATAATAAAATTGTTTATTAGTAATGGCTGCTGATTGATTAGATTAAGTGACTATAACCTTTTTCTTTTTTAGCAATTTAAAGTTTATTGTCAACTGTAATAATTTTATTTGACCCTGAATGTGACAAAAAAATTCCGATTTTTTTCGATAAATCAGAAAATTTATATGATGTGGTTAGATCTGCTTATATATATAAAAAAAACTTTTAGGTAATTGAATAATCTTTAAAATGAGCCATTAAAAGTCGCTGAAAGCCGAATATTTGCGGAGATATCGAGTAGAGAGAGACGTTGCGTCTCTCCGCGCGATATCTCGGTAACTACTTGAGCTACAATAACCACAGGGTGCTCATTTTGTAGGGAATTTAATTACCTTCCAAAATGATAATACGTATTATCATCAAATTCCGCTTGGTTCAAACTTTACAAGCAAAAAACGTCGAAAAAAAAATAATATCATGAATCAAAAATGCGAAATTTCGATTTAGTTAGTCAAAAAACCTTGAAATTAATTTTAATCAAATATTTCCTACCTCAAAAACTTTTTATACAATATTTTCCATAGCTTTATTGTACCTAATTTAATTTTTTCTAATTAAATAGAATATTGAAAAAAAAAAAAAAAAATCAAAAATGTCAATTTTTGTCAATTTAAGTTCTAAATAAAAAATACTCCTTTAGATAAAATACAGTCATTGTGTTTTTATATCTAATATCGTTAAAATAACTGGCAAAAACGGAGAAAAAACTAAAAATCCAGTATAGAAAATCCTGGCGGCAAAATTGCTTAAGTAAGGAAGAAATAAGGAAAAAAAATTGAAAAGTATGTGCTATTCTGTCTGTCATCTGTTATTTGCATTATCTTGAAACCGAAAATTTATGCGGTTGACCTCGAAATAAACTTCCGCAGGGAAGGACCTCGATAAACCCGGGAAATCCGATGCTTAAAACATGCATCTATTTTTATGCACATAAATAAAATTCATAGAAATACATTGGGGTAATATAACGCATGAATTCACAAAGGAGTAACTCAAAGTATTAAAAATAATAAAAACTATATTGCAGAGAAATCTGCAAGTTTGATGGAACGTCCTAAAACAAAGTATATGTATACCTATATCGTCTCAAGGTCCAGTAAGTATTTTCTGCCCTGACTCTCTCAATCATTCTCGTCTTTTATGTGCCGACACACAATACTGAAAAGGCGAGTTAATGTAATAACTAAAACTTGAGACCTTGGTCGCCATCAATATTACAACGATGCTCATGTGTACCGGGTGTGTAGGACAAGCGAGCGAAAGTCCTTCGGTTTAAATTGAGGCCGTTGAGTTGGCCGTATGGTAAATTTACCAAGAGGCATAAACACAGTTTTCTACAATATATTATACCCCCGGAAAAACTGCAATTACTTTTGCACTTGCTGTAAATACAAGAAAAAAAAAATATTTTTTCAGGCAGAAGCAATAAAAGCAAAAAAAATTTTGACTTATCTTGCGCCTTCTTATCACTAGTTAAACTCAAGTTATCTCGTCTGTCAGAATATGTGTGACAATGACAATTGAATCTTATAAAGCGAGCGGAACAAAGGGAAAAAATATTCTACCCAATTTTTTTAATATTAATCTTCAACGCCAATCAGATGACATGACAATGACTGAGATATTCCAATGAAGGTATACAACAGTTGAACGACTCAAAACACTTCCGTCGTTGCATCGGATGCAGAAAAACATTTTTTTTCTTCTTTTTTGAAAAAAAAAAGGAAGCAAAATCTATTTCCACTTGTCAGCCTTCATTTGTAGACTGTTACGTGAATGTCTCAAGGTTGGGACATATAGATAAGAGAAGTTTCCGGATAGTCCGGGTATTTTTTTCCACCAGAGCATACGCAGTAACTCAGTCACACTCGTGGACTTTCCCGGAAAAAATGCCGCAGTAAATATTTCGATAATCTGTATCAATTTGACATAAAAAAAATGTGTGGTATTTCCAGATTTGTGTATAAAACTGATTCTTAAAAAAAAAAACTTATGTGCCACAATTTTTGACACTTGAAAAAATATTGCCATATTTTTTTTTTTGCTGTTAAAAATTTTCAAGTTTTTTTTTTTTTACGTCAATTTGACCAGTTTTTGAGACTTTAAAATCAAAAATTAGTTAATTTTTGCCTCTTTTCTCTCAAATATTTCTCATTTTTGTACGAATAAATATCGATTCCTTATCACAAAAAAAAAAAATTATTAAGTGCCTCAACTTCAATTTGAGACAATGACATTAAATAAGGAAATATTGATGCAAAACTGAGATTTATAGGCCACGAGAATATTGTAAATATGATAATAATTTGTAATACATCGTACGATGTTGATTGGAAAATTTCGCGGGAATGTGACGTAAATTGTATATAGTCGTTAGAACTAGTACATAAAAAAGATATATCTGCGGATATAAATACTTTGCGAAATCTCTCTCACTTGACACGAATTTTGCTATGTGTCATTTTATTAACACTCGTTTGATTTAATTTAGGCCATGTCACTCGTCAAAAGAGTCAGGTACTTACTAGCTTCCGCTACAAAATCGCTCGGCCAATTTAATAATAATACAGCGGTGTGTATATTTTTATTACAATCAATAGCCTCAACTCGACATTGTTAAGTAACATAAAAATATTTTTAACCATCAGTGACACACACTGTTTACAAAGATTTTCTTTTTTTTTTTTTTGTTTATATACTCTGTGTTTATAATCCGAACACGCAAGGTCACGATTTTAATACATTTCTAGATATACGGCCATTTTGTCGTGACAAATTTGCATTATTCTCGATTTTATCAGTAGATGGTATCAATATCCAATGATGGTAAACGTTCATTAAATTTTTTAATACAATATTCCAACACTTTTACGCAAATTTGAATTTTTCTACTACTAAATAATAGTTTAATAAATTGATTAAAAATTATTTTAATAATATTGTTTGATTTTTCTTTGATAGAAAAAATGGATTTGTTATTATTTGATGGAAAAACAAGAGAAATATTGTATCAAACAGGGAAAATATTTCTTTAATTGTTGATATTGACTATAAAGCTATAAGGAAAACTATATAACTATGATTCACTGAGTGTATTATATTATGAAAAAATTCCTACTAAAAACTAAAATAAGTGCTCGGTATTCTATCAGGTTGTTTGCACAAACTTGTGTCCATTTTCAGGGGCAAGGTGCGTATCAACTTGACATTGCATTTGCGTAAGATCTGCGTCACTGCGGGCGAATGGCAAAGTCCAGATTTTATATTGTGTGCAGGCCCATAGACTTTGCAAAACAACCAACTGATGCATCCATATACTTTTCAATTGATTGCATTTATTGCAAATTACAAGTTTAGAATGTGCCAAATCTACGTCACTGCACTGTTTCATTAATTTTTGTCTGATATTAACATCGTGAAATAATTTGCTATACATAACAAAAAAAAAATTCTATCAAATTTTTTATCATAAAAATTTCACGTTCAAACTAGTTTTTATAAATGTTCTGAAAATTTCACAGTGATGCAGAAACTCTTAATTGTGTCATTTAATTTTGTATTTATGAATAATTCAACAGCATGTGGAATATTTTCTGCTAAAACTAAAAGACATTGAACTTGATTATTAATTTAAAATGAAAAATTTATATTTTTTATTTTAAATATCCATACCAAAAAAAATTCCAACATCTCACGATAAAATTTATCATCATCGTCAATTGCATCAAGTCAATGACGTTGATAGATTTATTTTATTTTAAAAAAACAAATGATATCCGTACTGCAGGGGGTTTTGATAACCACTGGACTTCCCCACTTATTTGCATTAGGAAATTTTTCTTCTCATTCAATGATTAGTATTTAAAAACAACAAATAACAACCTCGAGTATCAAAAAACGTAGTATCATGACTGTCATTTCAAAACAAATCACTTGAGCAATCTAGATATTATATAGTTGAGCAATTTATCATGAAATTTAATCAATTTCAATGAAATTTAAAAAATAAATAAACAAACAATCATGATATTGCAAAGCTAAATAAAACAAAAACAAAATATTCCGACATTCTTCCATGTGTGTAAACATCAAATTGGATTAAAAAAGAAAAAGTATCTGCATAAACTCAAATTTTTCCAGTATAGCATAATATAATTGAAATTATTAGTGAATAAAAAGCAATAATAAAAACTAAATATATATTTAAAGCTGTAACATGTACTACAATCCACACATTAATTGATATAAAAACAGTTTATTTTTACACGTGGAGCAGTCATAATTGTTTGTGAGTTTTTTCCTTCAAAGTCTAGACTGAATTTCAATGCCATATTAATGAATTATGAGGAGTGATAATCCATAGTGTCTATACTACACGTAAAAATCCCGAGACAGATTGCCTACCTCAATTGGGGTGGCAAAAAATGCTTCAATATTTTATCATCAATAAAAATGGCTTTTAGGTGCGAGATTCGCCGATAAACGGATCGAAATCCTCATTTAAAATTGATTATTCAAAGAAAAAAATTCATACCTGTGTCAAAGTCTACGTGAGTAATATAATTAGATTTCTTCGATTGATAGGATGCAATGCGTATACATGAATTCGGAGCAAAGTCAGGATCGTCCACATCGAAGGACAAGCTCTCCTCGAACTCTGTGAGGTTTCTCTCCATCAGTCTGCTCATGGTTATCTGAAAAGCGAGGAAAATATTGAAATATCTGCACCTCTAAGAGACTACACAAGTTTATTTATAAAGGGATTGAATAAACATCAAGTTTTATCGCATAACCTCGAGGCCTTGGATGTTTACCTGATGAGTATCGTCAGCAGGATGCGAAAAAATGCGATAACTACTTGTGATAAAATTTTTTTTCTATCTAAAAAAATCAGGTTTTCACAATCCAGGGCCTCTGACAGTCAATCAGCGACACGAATGCACTGATTTTTTAGTTTGCATGTGGAAAAACATTGCTAACAGGGCCTGAGTCCCGTCACGCAAGCTTTTCGCGGTTATGAATCTGAAAAATCAACAATCTAATGCAATTACTCGAGAGTTGGAAAATGTTAACAAAGATCTCTCACTCGTCAGAGCATGGACAAAAATAAAAAAACAATCGTGGATGTCGTCACGATCAATGCAAAAAAATTTGGCTCTTTATTCGGGCAAGGATATTCAACCCAGGTTCATTCACCTCGTCTACTACGTCACGAGGGTATGGCCTCAAAAGAAAACAAGAAGGTTCAATATTAACGTACCTGGTCTAGTTACTTGCAGATATCCTGTTAAAATCCACTCACAACTGCCGCCACAGTACTTCAACACAACTGTCGATGGTTTTTTTCAATCAAATAACCGTCAAACTTTCTCGGAATTATCTAAAATACCTGACAGCAAACATTCGAATATTTATTGTCGTGTTTTTATACACGTGTGTAGCAGAGTCTCCAAATTGGCCGAAACAAAAAAACCAAGTCCACGAGTTTTTTATCGCCAGACAGATGTAATTATTTGATCAAGAGCCTTAATAACAGTGGTAATAAATAAATAAACGTTTGACTAAATGTATCGAATCAACGATGCTGAAACCCGAGACACTACACGCTTTCTCTCTGACTCTCTCGCACTTTTCCCCAAATCGATCTCTCTGTTGCTTTTTCCATGAATAAAGTATACGCACACATAACCGCACAAATGAGTGTTAGAGAGGCGTATACACTGTCTGAAGTCACGGCGTAAATTGTGAGGTTATGTTCTTCCGGTGAGAGCTATAGTGGTTATAAAGTGAAAATTGGTCATGCAATTTGTGCAAGTAAATGAGTAAAATCGACAAGACCTGTGTAGCAAAAATTTTCTGCTCATACTAAATAAAGACTGAACAATACTCCCTGAGAGTTGCGGAATATAATTCCGGATTACACGATGAATGCATCAGGTGTTTGTGCGTTATTTGGGACGTTGAAATGGTACCAGCAGCTGAATCCTGAGTACATCCACATTCCACCAAGGCTGGGACAGACTATGTTGATTTTGATTGACGTCCAAGAGCTCAATCGCTGTAACATCTGCAGGATCACAATCTCCCTGACGATGTGGATCAACGCAGGCGCTGCGTAATTAATTTGTTAGGTATTAATACTTATCTATATGTTTCTAGCTCCATCTTGGTAGCAGATACTAGTAAAACTGGTGCCAGACGACTGCAGAGTTATTGAAGGCCATCCTTCACTCGGTCGCTCGTTGTCCACTGGGCTCCGAGACTGTACAGTGTCCTGGTTCATCTCCAACCTTCTGGAACAAATGATTAATTAATTTCGGATTGTTGTAAAAGGTATTGTACAGCTCATCATTTTCGAATATTTACATTAATTTATTACCTCGTAATATTTTTTGTTTCAGGTGCAATCGAATCAACCTGACGAGACGGATTGAAAAATAGTGTTATGATTACGTGTGCATTGAATGTGATGGGTTTTAAAAAAAAAGTATATGTCATGATATATACGAAACAGAAAAAGACATAAATTAGTAAATTCTGAACCAGGAAAAGTAATTAATTACACGTGTGAACAGAAAGCAGAGCAATATCAGTATATAGACTTATCAAGTGAAACAAAACTAATAAATAAATATTGTAGATGATTAAAACACTTAGTTGAGCTTAGTTTTCAACATCATACATACATAATTCATGTTTGATAGCCTTTTTGGGACTTGGTCCTCAAGTTTTATTGTACATTTTTCTAAAAATAAGCAGATGATTAGTCAGTAATGTAAAAATTTCAATGTATGAGGAAATATTATTAATAATACATGAAATATATGTTAAATAATATTTCTTATTCTTGACCTTCAGCAAAATCATAGATAACTGTACAGGGGTTATAAGTGTGTGTCACCAATCGTCCGGGTCATGTTCTGCTTTACCTACATGTTCAATTTGCCAACTCAACGACGACTCCACACACCGTTGTTCCAGCGATTATGGACCGCTGCCCTCTGCCTCGTTTTGAACTACTGCTTCCCGCGCCATTTTCTCAGTCGAATGTTGAATCTCGGTGTGTGCATCGTGTCTGCCGGTAGTAAAAAGTGAGTGAACAACACTTTTTTGTAAAAACTGATTTATTTTTCAATGACAATTTATGGTGTATGTATAAAACTACATTCTATAAATTGTATTGGTTCAATCGCTCGTGTAAAAACCGGTGTTATTGTGATAAATTCGTGAGCGACTGGCATTGTTTCGGGCATTCGTGTTTTCATTTTCTACGTATAGCTTTTATGGTGATATATTATTTTTTTCTGCTAAATCTGTGTAATGGACATGGATGTTTATGCTGTTTGAAATGACATGAGTGAGAAGAGACTATATGTGAGTACTTTTATATTATAGATTACTATTACTATTAGAGGGATATCGCCCATTTATTAATACACGGATTTTGCGTTCTTAACACGTAGGCTTATTAACATGATATTGCAATATTTTGTATAATTGTTTTTCGCTTTTTCTTGAATTTTTATACAATTGTCGATATCGAAAGCCGAAAAAAAAATTTCCGTTCGTTGATGTTGTTTAAAATTAATTATTCTCTTATGTTGTCCTAATTATTGTCACGGTTGGCAAATTTTACCAATGAAAAAAAAAAAAAAACAACATAAGTAATAAAAAATTCAGTTCTCACATGAATATTTTCGTGCAATCGTGGATTCATTAGATATATTTATGATAAATTTGATAAATAAGTTGAATATGCATTGACAATATGCATTAATGGATCATGATAAAATAATCTATCGAAAAATTGCAAATATTTTCTTTATATTATTATAAAAATGATGTAGAAATAGTTATATCAAATATAAACATAGAATAGTCAGTTTTCAACAGGCAAATATTTATCTCAGGACATTCTATCTCACACAACTGTCTTCTACCATTAACTATTCTTAATTAATTATTCAATTGACGTTTTCAAAAAATTACAATTATCATCTTTCACATAGGATTGGTTTTTTGTTTTTTGTTTTTTTGTTTTGACATTCATTCAGCACAAAATTGGCTTGAGTCTCGAATATTTTTTTCTCCTTTTGGTTGGACAATTCATTATTTATTTACACTCGTTCAACACACAAATCTCGCTCGCCTTCATTCAACAATTATAATACCAATCAATCATGAATCTGGAATACTGATTTTTTTCCAATTATCATTAAGTATTTTTGATAAACTTTCATTATCGCCTGGGACGTGGATTACTTTGAATTAATTTCAAAATAATGCATTCTGCTTTTACACATTCGTATACGTATATTTAAAGAATACGCTCATTTTTGTCGGAATATAATTGCAAAAAAGTATCGCCAGCGTTACTCTCAATTTTTTCTTTTTATTTCTATTGTATAATTCTTACACAATCGCAGTCTTTTTGCACGTGTATATTAGATATACACCTATAACTGCATTAAAATTTCGTTTCAGCGTTAATTGTTTATCGAAAAAAATTTTTTTTCACCTAATCTCTAGTAGTACACTCGGTACAGCATCACTCAAAATGCTGCGCGAGTTTTAAAGGCCAACAATATACACGCGTTCGACGCGTATCACACAATACGCCGGGCGTGAAAAAAATTACAGACCCTCTATGCAAGACTACAGCCATATGTGCCCGTTCATTCCATCTCACGCGAACATTTTTACTTATAAGAAATCGTATCTTGCTATTTATACTTTTTTTTTATTGCCAAACAATCAAATTTTCGTCATACGAAAACAAAGTACGGTTAACAGAAGTACCAAAAAAAAAATGGTAAGCGTTAAAACTCTGAGCAGTAAGTGAGCTGAAAAATCTTTGCACCATAAATTTTCGATAATACACTTGAAAAAATTTAAATCCACTTAAAAACTATTTTATTTTCTCATATTTTGGATTGACTCTAAATTTTCATGTGACAGGAGATTAGATGAAAATAATAAAAATATAAAAAACGTAATAAAATAATTTAGTTGAACATCTATAAAAATCTGTGACGCAGAGATTGTGCTCAATTTTCTAATTTTTTTTTTAGCTCTCAAGAGTATTAACAATGTATATGAATTTTTCATTTTCACCCTGATTATAGGGACCAAAGGCACACTATACATTGTTTTTAAGCATTTTTAAATATTGAACATTGTTCATTATTACTTTTTTAAGTACATTTTTTTTATTACTGACATATTATGCCTTATTCTCATCGACTCACTTCTCAATTCTTCTTTAAGTAAATATTTAAAGAAACAGTACGAAATACTGATGTGATTCGCCGTAAAAAATATTTCCTAACTAATTTTTAGAGCATTAGAAATAAAAAAAAAAAAAACATTCTCTCCACATATGTACTTCTGTTTATAATATAATAGTACTATTTTGTGAATTACATAAAAACATACGTGCGTCCAATATTCTCTCGAGTTCTACAGGCCTCTAATAATTTCAGTCTCACTCGCACCAGGACGCACGCAAAAACTCCGGTATTACAAATAATTATTATATCAAGGCAGGAATGCAAGCCCTTTTTGTCCGTTCATCACCAATGGAAGCATTTCGATAGAAAATATATTTATAATATATATAATATATATGTTTGTATATGTATAAATGTATATATATTTATATGTATATATATATTTATATATTATAATTGTATAAGTCATCTATCCAGCTTAAAGTATAGTTTCCTAGTAAAAAAAATGTCCCCTCACCACGAGCTCTAAAAGACTCTAGTTGCGGCATGTACAACAGTCGGTTTCTCCTTTTATCAACGCTGTCATTTGTGTCTAAATTACTACAACCTGATTCCCCGGGCACAAAGTGCATCGAGCAATTGATGAAAAGAAATTCAGTGATCGCCTCGGAGAAGTTCCATGAGAAGATTGAATGAGCTGCCTTCACCCTCGGCGCGCTTCTGACTCAGTAGCTCCTTGCCAGCCTGACACGTTCGCTGCAGGTCAGGTATTCTGAGCAGAAGCTCGCCGAACTTGGCCGGCATCTCGGGATATCTCGCGATGGTGTATTGCTGCAAAGCCTGCAAGGCTTTTTCCTGCGAGGCGCGAACTTTCTCCGGCTCTTTCAACTCGTTCGTGTCCGACGTGAGCAATACAATTACCTTCATGGCAACGTACTCATACTGGTCGACTCTCAGTCGTCGTAGGTTGTTTGTAAAGGCGAGCATTCGCTCGATGCACGTGGCAAGACCCATTTGCCGGGCTTGCTCAAGTGTGATGGACTTGCCCAGAGACACCCTGATCTCACCGGGTGTGCTCATACTGCGAAAACAGCATGAAAAAAGTAACAATTCACACCAGGAATTAATTAGCAAGCAGATCTGATCATCAATTGAGATATTTTTAAACAGTGGCAAGCTCTTGCACCACTTGACAATTTTATAGAGCCTGTGATCGGCGATATTGCACAAATTTGAAAGAAAGTCCGGGTGTTGCGACGACGAATTTCCATTTCCATTCGAATTGCTGGGACTAACAGTTACAGGCGGAGATTCTTCGTGATTATTAAAAGCGGACGGTGGCCCAGCAGAATTCGGTCTGGACGAATCTCTCCGTCCATCAAGGCTATTGCCATTGCTTGAACCCTCAGCAGCCAGACCACAGGGATCTCCATTGCCGCCCTGACTCACGCGGTCATTATCATTGTAGTGCCAAAGGTGCTCAACATCCATGATATCTTGCAACAATTGTGGCACAACCTGAACCTTGTGGTTCCAGTGATGGCGAGCCGAGTGGTGATGCTCCGAGCCAGGTGGTGCTGGGCTACACGTGCCCCCAGTCATTTTATCTCCGGGCCCGCTGCCCGTGCCACCAATGAGATTCGCAGGCAGCGTATAAGTACACTGATATGTGCTTCTGCCACCGCGTGTTCTATCTTCCCGAATGGCCTCGAGCTTCATACCCATGTTGAGACACTTGTCAAAACGACAGGCCGGACATTTTTTCCTGGTTGCCACGGTGACAGGACAGCCCGCGCCTCTCAGGCACACGTAATTCTTGCGGTTCTGAACGGTACGCTTGAAAAATCCCTTGCACGACTCGCACGAAAAAATTCCATAGTGAAAGCCGCTTATCTTGTCCCCGCAGATGGGACAGGGACTGTTAATGAGCTGCTGGCGCGTAGAAATGCCCGAGGGCGCCGAGGGAATTTTACAATCTTCAGGATCCTCATTGTGCCCCTCGGGACCAAGTTCCGAAGTATTGTTAGAGTAGTGGTGGGTATTTGTCGAGGTGGCAGGCAGGTGTAGGGGGCTTCCTTGCGCCACCTGATGGTGGTGTTGAGGATGAGCGTGCCGAGGCTGCTGGACGGGCGAGTGCGTCGGTGGACTGAGACTGCCGTAGCTGTAGCAGCTGCTCGAAGCATCAGAGTTGTTTCGGGAGAGCGAATGCGACAGAGAGAGTGACAGGGACGACGTGGAGTTATTAAAACTGTGACGTGACAGCGACAGCGATGACGAGGGCACTGGACTGCCTGCACCAAGTGCCGAGTGACGGGCAGCGTGCGGGCTTTGCGTTGGCGAGCTGAATACGCTGTAGGCCGAGTGAATTGCCGAGTCGGGCGACGGCACCTGAGACCTCGTGTGACTGTGCTTGGTCAGGTGGTGTCGTGGATTGAGAATCGGACTGTGGTTGGGTGTTGAGCTATTATAGCCGCCCAATAGTTTGCCTACCAACAGTGGCAAGTCACTTTGCTGATTTTGCTCGTGCTCCCGCTGCTGATGAAGGTGCTGGTGGTGATGATGATGATGATGATGATGGTGTTGTTGCTGCTGTTGGTGTTGTTGTTGTTGTTGTTGTTGCTGTTGTTGTTGTTGTTGTTGTTGATGTTGCTGCTGCTGCTGCTGCTGTTGTTGCTGAGGCGCTTGATGAACGTGTGGATGTGTGAGGGGCATTGTCGGTTGAAAATCTGGTTCCGGTTTGATGGGAAACTTTTGCTCCTGCGGCCCCGGACTCGCACTGCATACTTGCACGCCCTCCATTGAAGTCTCCTCGTGGTCCTGGTTAGTGAGAGTATTGGAAGACATTTCTTGGTCAGATAGCTCGCCTTCCCACGACATTGGACGCTCCGGCTGCTGATGCAGCTCATCCTGACAATCTGTTTCACCATCGCGCTTCTTCTTCGTGCGCAAATTCACGCCGCGAAAGTCGATCTTGCTCACCTCGCCGTCACTGTCCTCGAGGTCGTTGATAGACTCGTTGGCGATACTGGGGCTGCTTCCACAGGAGGACACTACAGACACTGTCACACCATTTTGGCCGCTCAGATACTTGACGCTTTTACCTGCAAAAGTAGCTAGTTAATATATGGCTCATCGTATATAATATTGAGATGCAAAATATATGTCTGTTTGGGCGGTTTGAAAGTTTATTTGGAGAGGTCTTTATAGGTGCAAGTTTAGAGATTATTATTAGGGCGTTTGGTTGTTGGAATGCGCAGTAAATCGCGCGTTCGATACGCTTGTAAAACTCGGCAGGTACCGTGTGTAGTAGCAGCAGTTGTTGTGTGTGTAGGGTAGTGGCGCAAGCGTTGTGCACGCCATCAGTGGCTTGTGTATGACCAACGAGAGAAAGCACTTCAGGTAGTCGCAGCAATAATCGTCACCCTAAGGCTCGCGAAACGTGCCAGAATATTCAAACATGCACACATCTAGATCTCGTATACGTATAACTGGGCCTTTGTAATTATAAAAAGTGAAAAAAAATTTTCAAAGGCACTTTGTTTTGTTGGTTAACAATTTTCTTATTAAATTGACGTTGGCTGACAAATTAATTATCGATAAAATATCTAAAAATCTTAGTCAATTTACAAGTTGAAATAAAAAAAACATCGTGAGAAAGTGACGGTGTTTACAGTTAGTATGGAGTGGACGATTAATTTGTCAGAGCGCGTGTCAGTGATAGATTACCATCGTGCATGTCTTGAGCCGGTGGGACATTGATGGTCGTGACAGAAACATTTTTGCCAGCGTCGACAGTTCTGGAGGATGAGGCCCCAATAGTAGAATTTACCGAGGCGTTGGAGTTGGTAGTTTTCCATGATTGCGTTGGTGGCCACCAGCCCGGACCCTCGGCGGGCCCGTTTTGATCAGACATTCTCAGCTGGCGACTGGCCTGCGCCGCGCGTCGTCACGTGACTTTTTCGGTCTCACAGAGTCGCTAAGCATCCTGAGCTTGACCGGGTGTTGGCACGTATGTCCCCGTAGAAATTTGGCTAGGATATGCGCCGCTGGCTGCAGTGTCTGCAATGAAAAACAGAGTGAGTGAGAATGGATACATATAAAATGAGCGATAGAACGCGGCCGGGCCCGACAGCATGCGTAACGGTCGCCTCTCTGTGCAAGGCCGGCCCATTTCCGGTTCCGCGGACGACCTTCGCACGGAAACGGACACGCACATGGCGCGCGATGTAAATACGGGCGCGAAAACGCAAGAGGACGCGTCGAGCGCTTTTTCTCGTCGCTTAGCAAATGAGCAGTGGGGAGAAACAGACAGCAGGGTATATACGCGAGGCGGTGGTTGCCTTGGGCAAGCCTATAAAAAGTCGCCGAGATATGACGCACGCGGGAGGGGAGTCAAAGGGAGAGAGGTTGCCCATGAGAAAGCGAGCAAGGGAACGAGAAGAGGCTTGACGCGAGGTCGACAGACATTCTTCATACCTCTCTCGCGGTTCAGGACATGCACGCCGAATAATGGTGACTATAAATAAAATTTTCAAAAAAGAAATACAACCTATAGATATAGGTATTTCTTATAGTATCAATAAATTCCTTTTTACCCTATATACATGTGCAGGGGATGATGGCATAAGTTCACAATGAATAAAGTGTTGAAGCAAACGTTTAAACTGTAAATTTACGCAAAACTCTTTATCATATATTAATACAATAATTAAAAAAAAATTTAAGCCCGCGGGATTAAAAAATGACCTGCCATTGTTCCAGCGGATTTTTTGTCGCGCGCCAGTCGAAACCTGTTTTCGCGCTTTTTATCGATTAATAAAATAAATAGATAATCGCAGGACCTGCATTCCTGTCGGGCCACCACCACTTACTCGGCTTCTGAGACACACCGACAGACCGGTTATCGGGTTTGGGCGTTGCTCCACACTTCTCTTCCACTTGTACCCCTGTCTATACATACTCCCCTTGGCTTCCTACCCGTGTCGATTTCTCAATATCTTTTCCACACATTGATCGTGCTCGCGCGTGTCCAAGTACATATACCGATTTCTCTCTTGTGCCATGGGAAACGAAAAAAAAAGAAAAAGTTTTTCGCAACAATTTGCTACATGAGGGACTTGGAAAATTTTTTTAACATCTTGCGAGTGTGTGGCAGGTCACACGCGGAAGGGGTTGCGCGGGGTCAACGTTTTTGGAAGCAGTCGTAGTAAGTCAGTCGAGTAACAGTCGTGAGTATAGACGCTGCGCATGCTCCTCATCACATCTTCTTTTTCTTGTTCTGTCGTCGCGGAGGGGGCGGCAGAGGGGCAACCGCAGGCATCGCTAAGGTCAAGGCCCTCGATGCCCTACCCCCTATGCACCTTGGCGGTCACGTGACGTGGCTCAAGGTCCTCTATCCCCACCAGGTCGTGCCGCGTGCACTCGAGCCGGACCGGTGCGACGCCCGACGTCTTCTTTCGCCTCTTCCAGCGCGCCAACCCCGTTGCTAATCGACCCATCTCGCGAAATTTATCCGCAATTTTTCTCAACACTCGACAAGTGCCCCGGCCGATGACCCGATCTATTTCTGATGCCCGGAACCGCCGGAAGTGCTGCAAAGCGTGCGCAAGAATTTTTGCGTCATTGAATTCAAACAGTTGCGCAAGCGCTTTCAGGTGGTAATCATGTAAATATTTGATGCTTTAAAAATGCACTTGAGAAATAGCATTCGGAATTTTTTTTATATATGCGTGTTGATGATTGAGAGCCGTGATGACGACGTCATCAGCGTCGTCCTGATGGCGGCATGCTGTTTCTATGTCAATCCCGCGCTCGCGTCTGCGGCCTCTCGTATACCCTGTGGATATATTTATTTGATATATATGTCTATATGTTTATAGATATGTGTATATGTGCGTATTTTCCTTTCACCCAGGCTCGCTGATGGCGTTCCTTTGCTCTAGCCGCTGCCACACTGCGCGTATTAATCCACGCTATATGTTATTTAGCTGACTTGTGGGAATTTTATCGTTTTACCTGTGGAGATATTTGTCCGGGAACGCGTTTTCATCGGCTATAGATCGTGTCATCGGATAATTCAAACAGGAAGAGCCTAATAAAATGTTTTGAAATATTTTAGAATTTTTTAAAACCGGAAAAAAACAATTCACCTGTTATACACGAAATATTTTACAGACATACTTATCGATCTTATTTTTTTCTATTTTTATAAAATTTTACCTATTTTCTACTTGATTGAATTGAGTGTTGCGCTTTTTAGGACTTTCAGGTGCGCCTTTGTTTGAATTTTGTTATGCTGTAACATGTGGTGAGACAAGAATTCCTATTCTCTTATTACGCTCAGAGACCCTGTCATTCATGCTGTTTTCCAAAGGAATTTAATGATCTCCACGCATATACTCCGGTTTATTACGATGCTCATACATAAGTGATAGGTTTTATGCAGTAAAAAATATTTTGTGCCTAAAAAAAACTGAATTTCGCGCACAGAAGGTGTATACGGGATAAATTAATTTTATCAGCTAGACGATGAGGAAATGAGAATTAAGATCAGGCCGATCGTCATCGAGTCGTGTCTTACGTAAGATCCTCGAGGACGATGTCAAAGTCGTAATGGAAAGGACGAACGTTCTCCTCAACGTTTCTCCCTCTCTCTTTCTCTCAAAAGTTCCATTCATTCTTGAGGTGGGATTGCCACAGTGTGCATCTTGTTGACGGGGAAATTTTCTGCGCTCTCGATAATTTACGTAATGCAATCGTATATATATAAAATCGTAGTAATATTTCCTCGAGCAACAAATACCACGGTGTATAACACGATGTAGACGCGGTAAGGTCGTCGGTCGTTCGCGCAAGAGAGCAGAAAGTACAGTTACGTTGCTGTGCCCCCTTGGTATGGTCGTGAGGAGAGTTGAGACCGAGTGGTGTTACGTTGGGTCAGGACGAGAGGCGTCTAGGGAAAAAAACCATATTGGTCAGACACTGTTAAGATATATATGTATAGTCAGACACATCTGATTGCATTGAGCGAAGGATCTGACTAAAATCACTTTTTCACTTGTCTCACAGGAATATAAATCGAGAAAATCGATATCCAACAATTATAATAAATTATGACATTGCTCATATGCTATTATAGAAATATTATTTTCTCAAAGTTTCATTAGACAAGCCCTCACAAATTGTGAAATCTCCAAAAAAAATGTCAAAATTTGGTTGTAAAAATTTTTTTTTCTCCTATTTTCGCTATAGCAAATTTTTTTACACGCAATATAAATAAATTCTATCAAGTTTCAGTTGAAAATATTAATTTTAGAGGTCACTTATGAATTTTAAAAGTTTTCAACTATACATTGATTTCGATTTTATCGAATGACCTCTTCATAATAATATTAAAACCTTATTTTTCTGTGACGTAAAACACCTCACAAAATAAAGAAAATAAACATACGCAACGGTTTTAATGTTGACAGTCACAAAGGATGGTGCAAAAAAAGAGAAAAAAATTGTTTACAATCCTATTTTCACCATTTTTCACCTTAAAAAATGTTTCTATCAAGTAGGATTTTTTAGAGAGCTCTTAAAACATGATAAACTATGATTTTTCGATACAAGACACAAAAAACAAAAATAGTTAATTTTTTTGGGCAACCCTAGTAGTCACCAACGAGGATTCCACGGAAAAATAAAGCGAAGAAATTTGCGGGGACACATCATCATCATCATCATCACCATCATCATCATATAAGCTGGGGTAAATAAAAAAATGAATATATAAGATAGTATAGGAGGAACTTGTATAGATGTAAAGAGAAAGAGTGGTGCGGTCGAGGTGCGGTCGCGTCGACGACGAGAAAGGTTCATCAATATTCATAAGCGTCGTCCTGTGCGTCGTCGGCGTCGTCATCATCATCATCCAAGGATCCCTGAGGAGTTGATGCTTCTACGAAGCTTGTCTGAAATTGTGTGTGGTGTGGAGGGACGATAACATCGGCATCAACTTGCGTAAATCCCGGGATTATGGGAACGTGGCGTTTGACGCTTGGGGACACCCAACAGACACAGTTGTATAATATCTCAACCAATATTAAAAGACGTAGGTAGTGTGTATATAGAATATGTTACATACCTAACAGATGATAAAAGACCATGCATCAATCACTCGGCGCTACGCGAGAGACTTAAAAAGCCCGTCGAGAAAGACGGAAAATACCCAGGTTGCATTATATTATGCACAACGCATGGAGAATTACGTGCCAACTACCGTACCAGGAGGTAGAAAGAGAACGAATGAACATGGACACACGCGATCTTGTCGAGAGAGGCTATGAATCAACAGTGCACGAGATAAAATATTTTCGATCTAACGGAAACATGAATTTATATTCGTTTATCGTGGGAGTAATATTGAAAAATCAAAACTTTAATTATTTTCTGATTTTTCAACTTTCTACATCAAAAATATCGAGAGAGGACAATTAAAAAAATATCAATACGATGATAAAACAATAACAAATCAGAGAAAAAAATTTGTATAATATTCCCACAGAGAGAAGAAAAAAATATTGCTCGATTGCAAAATGGCAAGAATTGTCTATACAATATAGACTTAAATTATTCACAAAGTAAATAATGTTCTTATAGCAAAAGGCGGAAGACATGCCTGTAAAATTTACGGCGGCTTCGATCGACTGGCATGGTGAAAAGGTCGCATGCAATTTTTTCCTCCTGGAGGTCGGTCGCACGAGCTCCAAGAACTCAGCAGCGGCAACAACTTTGACGACAGCAGCGCGTCAATGGCATTACCGTAATCGCACCAATATACCGCTAAGTTCGTGCGCGTTAAAACTCCAAGCAAAGTGAAGCAGACCCGATTCCACGCCGCTTTTCATTTACGTCTCTTTGTTCCAAGAGTTTTACCGCCGCCTGATGATGGGAACCTGGTGGACGCACGCTACATATAAAAAAACAACGCTTCAACATCAAAACCAAACTCACCAAGAGACTCATCTGCGACAACCGGAGGAAGGTGAGGAAGAATCGGTGAACTGGCAGTTGAGAACACGAAGAGGGGGACAGTTAGATCGAACGAGGGGAGGCTCAAGGCCGGTCGCTGTCAAGCAGTATGCCTGCGCGCCGAAATATCAACAAGAGTTTTTTTCCTTTTGGCCACGGGACATTTTTATAGGCGTCCTAGAGCAGCTTACCGCGACAAGCCTTCCTTACAGCCTCTGAAGAAAAGCCGTCATCTACCAAAAAAAAAAAAAATGGTGTCACGTGCATTTTGTTCAGTTAAAGACGTACAATATTTACATTTTTTCGGGCAACGAAAGAGATCGAGTCATAACGGCTTCATTCTGTATAAACGTGCATTATCCGCCGCGATTTCAGGAGCACTCTCACCAGATCGGCCTCGCTCGTGACTTACCTCATGCTCCGCGGTTCCTCGAGACCGCCGCTCCAATACACGCGCACGGGGCCACGCACTCGCTTTCTCACTCGATCTCGTTCCCGCGTTGCGTTCTGTCGCGGTTGTCTCACTCCAACGGGGGCGTTCCCCTTCCCCCGTGTACACCACACTCACGGCTCGTTCTTTTTTTCACCCGCACACACAGCACCAAGTCTGTGGCTGAAAAATCCTGGCCGGTCCTTCTGCTGCTGTGCTCACTATTTTTTATCCGTTTTACGGCTTCTTTTCTTTTGTTGCTTCTTTTTTTTTTGTTTTGCCGATTGCCCTTTTTCACCTTTAACAGTAAAACAACACTGTAACCCACGATTTTCTTGGGACGACAGGGTACCAGGTCGTAGCTAACCTCGAAGATTGGCGAACGCCTGGATTGATTGGTATATCACGGCACACCTTTGAATACTTGATGCGAATATTGCTGAGACACACTCACGCCACGAGTCTCGTCTACCTCCGCCGACTCTTCTCGTCTCAGAAACCACTACAACACGAGAGTC
This sequence comes from Macrocentrus cingulum, assembly GCA_002156465.1. Lineage (NCBI taxonomy): Eukaryota > Metazoa > Arthropoda > Insecta > Hymenoptera > Braconidae > Macrocentrus > Macrocentrus cingulum. The sequence continues at coordinate 37,443 of MVJL01003359.1, read as the reverse complement.
TCAGAGCTGGCCTGCGAGACGACGAGCTGCTGACCAAGCCAGGCAGTCCCGTGATACAGTCCATCGACGCCAGAGGCCGACTGATGGCTGACCGTGCGGCCATGTTCTTGCGCCGATGACGACACACATGTCGCGGAGACGGGAAAGTGCGTGTTGGAACTCTGTGTTGAATGTTTTCTCCTTTCTGTTCTGCCGTCGAGTGCCAGATGGCGGCCGGGGGGTCTATTCAAAATTGCGCGCGCGCTCTTGCCAACCGCCGCCGCCAGGCGCGTGCGTGTGTCGGTAAGTGCGCGCGCAATTTTTCCCGAGGAGTTTGCACGCGCGCGCCAACTTCACTCATCCGCCATGACACACTCTCCGGCGTCTTGTGTCGTTTTTTTTTTTTGTGTCGTGATTGCCGTGGATTGTTTCAAGTGTTTCGACTTTTTATTGCTAACAGTGTACAAAAAATACGGTAAATAGCTTGTGGAAACTGGGTAGATGATAAATTTTGGAGAAATTTAATGAGTTATTCCGGTTATTTAATGTGATGTGTCACTCCAGTTGTGTCGTGTTTTTCAGCTTTCAAATGACGTAATTTCTTCTCTGACGAACATTAGAGAGCCTAAAATATTCAGAATAATAGTGTTCAGTGAGTGAAGATTATTAGTGAAGCAATAAATTTCAATAAAATTAGGTGAATATCATCCTAACCTATTTATGGGTGTCTGCTCCTTGGTGGAAATATTTCTTTGCTAAATTCCAATTTTCTCATATTTTATTCATTCAAACCGAGAAAATAGATTTTTTTTTTACTCAAAAAAATGAACGAAAAAAAATAGAAACGAAAAAAAAACTTTTATTGTTTCCCCATATTTTTCATTTTTACTTTCGAAAGGTTTATTTCAGCATGAAAAATATCAAGAAAAAAAAATGAACATCTCATTTCACTGCTTTATCCATTTTTTCCTCGGTTTCGTTTATTCTTTGAGATTTTTTGGTCAGAAAAGATATATTTGATTGACGTTGACTGATATACTGATATTTTTTTCTTTTTTTTCAGCTTTGAGTCAGTGTTGCTGGTGGTAATTGACGATTCCAAGTGATGTGGCATCCTCTGCAAGCAGTCTCAACAATGAAATAAGCAGAAAAAGGTGAGTTAACTGAGAATTGCCAAGAATTTTTTGTAATTTTCTCAATATTAGACATCCATGTGGGAATGATTGTCGTCGTGGACTCGGGACAATGGTCACCTTCGTCTTCTTCGTGATCAAAGTAATTACATAGTCCAGGTTATTTATTCCAAATGCCGTTGCTCAACGTTCAATGAGCTTCACTAGTTGCGACCAAGTAATATCCGTTTGACTCTCTGTACCCTCCAGGATATTACTTAAGACGATCGCGATCCCCAATGGTGCCGTGCGAAAATTTTCCAAATGGTAATTTATACGTGACCACACCATTAGTTTCTCAAGTGATTCAGTTGTATCAATCACTCCTCAATCTACCCGACGAATTATCGTGTCACCGTATTTGCCGTGAGGATTTTTATACTGCATTAAAATCGACTGCTCATCATTAGTTGGATAAAATACTTCCGCAGTATTTTATATTTATTAAAAAAAAAACTATACACAATGCTTGGCATATAATGAGCGACGACATTCAGAATTATATTTAACGACGACTGTATATTATTGCCGGATGTTTCTTGCGTACGTGACTGCATATAATTTTTGTTTCACAAGTTGATGGAGGGATTTGCGTCGTCCATTGTCATTGTGCAAGACCCTGAAAATCGGTTAGACAAGGTGTATACATATGTGTATAGAGGGAATAGCGTAGAATTTTATGGATTTTGAAAGATTTCTCGATATGGCAAATAATATATATTTATATTTTCTTTGTAGCGTTTCGATAAATCTTCTACTGTGTCCTCGCACGTTGTTTAGTCTGATGAAACTTTTGCGACAGCTATTATAAATATTAAGCGTGCGTGTATATATATATACTGAGTCAATGAACGTTGAATTTTATCTTCAGGCTATAAATATTTTTTTTATTCTTTCAAATATTTTCTTAGAGTCGTAACTGATGCGAATATATATAAATAATCTTTCGCAGATTCACTTTTTCATCTTAGTTTGACAATGTGCACCCATGAAACAATGCACTCGTAAAAAATCATTTTTCTCAACACGTGTGTCGCTCGTCCGCACAATCTTTGTCCACGGTAGGTTTTAACTGACTTTATAAATTTATGTCCCGACAATTTCCATAAATTGTTTTGTATGGTAAATAAGATGACTATTGCAATTGACCATCACATGTGTTGCATGTGAGTGAATTTTAATCCGTGTTAATCTCACAATCTCTCTGATGCGCGGTAAAATGAGAAAAATTATTTTTTTCTCAATAATTATAGATTTAAAAAAATATATAATTGTTTATTGCGTGTGATTCTTAATGGAATTGAGTTTTTTGTTTTTCTCTTCGCGTTTAAACTGGAATAATTGCTTTTGATGGTTGTGATCTCAGGATTTTCGAGTGTACACGTGAAAGTTAGCGCAAGATGTAGATGAGTTTACTCAGTCTTCCTTTAGAAAGTCAGGTGGATTTTTTTTTTTTTGGTATATTTTTTTTATTTACATTTTTAATTTCACGGTATTTCCTGACGCATCGTTCTCCTCGCATTTTTGTCAAACAATTGCGAAAGTCGCATCGAAACCTTAGTCGATTGTGCCGGAAAGCCATGTGGATACTCTCGGTTTTTGCAATCCGTACGACACGCGATCCGTCAATCGCTGTGAATATGTTGTGACTGTCCCCCTTGTTTTTCCCTTCCGATTGCGATGGACACTGCACTTTCACCCTAAATAAGAAATAAATATTGAGTAATTAAATTGTCAATGCATGAAATTTTCATGAAATCACATTTTCGCCATATTCAGAGTTAAATAACAATTGAAGTTTTTTTTTTTTATAATAAGATTTTTCTTTATAATTATACATTTGCAAAAATTATTTCGTTTTTTTGTTCTTATTTTATCTTTAAAATTTGTGGGAAATTTGAGAATAGTTGGGTATAGTTTTTTTTTTTTAGAAAATTGTATACAATTGACAAAAAAAAAATCTCACGTGTATCTCTTTTGGTTATCTATTTAGGTAACAGTGAGTAAAAAATTACACTTTTGATGTAAACCGCAAATTATAATGTATATTATGATATATTTTGTAGAAAGTTCAATTTTTTCGGAATTTAATTCAAGTCTAACTTGAAATTGTACGACAAAGAAATTTAAATTTCTGGGTATCACTATAAGTACCACAAGAATCTCATGAATGAAATCGACTTACCACCACGTGACTTGGCGTAAATCCCACACACACTCTCACCAATATGATAATGAGGTCGCTCCAAAGTATCGTCGCGTAGGATTAGTTAGGTGACGGGTTCGCCAGATGTCGTTCGGAACGTCGGCAGCGCGCTCACTTGAAAACACCTGACGGCCTGCAGCAGTGCGGCATGAACTTGTGCGCCAGACACTTCCTGAAAATACTGGTAGCTCGCGCAAAATACATTTCAGTCAGTGAAAAAAAAAAAGAGGAAAGAAAAATCTTTAAACTGTCTATAAAATTTTTCAACCTCAATGAAACCTTTAATCCCAAAGTAATTCGTTAAAAAAAAAAGGAGTGAAATGTTGCTAAAGTCAACATGGTAAAGTAACCTCCTCTCGCATTAATTGCAAAGAAAAAAAAACTAAAAAAACACAAAAAGCATATGTTGGTTTCACCGGCGCAGTGAGTGATCCGCGCCAAAAAAACGCAGACAAAATGTAAACAAGTGTAGTCGAACTTCGTGGAGGATCGAAGTGTCGCTCGGAAGTGATTGTTTATATTTTTTTTTTCGCGCGTTTCGCGCCATCAAGATGATGGTTGGCCGATTGGTGCTGGTTGCGTCGGTATTTCTGCTGGTTCTTGGCGACGAAACGAGTCAGATGCGCGATGAACTTGTTCCTGCTAAAGATTTGCAGTCAAATGATAAAGGTAGCCTCAACGTAAAATTTATTAAATATAATTAGATATATGTATATAACAAAGGATTTAAATTATATGCTCGTAGTAAGTATATATATCGTTAATTTTTATGCCAAAAGCACGTTGATAAAATCCGACATCAGCAGCACGTAATGGCGTGAAGATGAATAAAATCATGAAATAAATTAATCTTTTGACGCTTGAGCGCAATTGTACGGAGCGGGTCACGTGAAGGAGGCCTCTGGCTTGTGGAATCGCGTTGTATAAACACACATACATTGTATATATACATATAGAAGCCTGTAAGCCGCGATGGTGAATGTTCTGAACTTTGTTGTTGAGCGCGCTCAGGCTGGCGGTGCACGATGCGAGTAGAGCACACGGCGCGGCCTTTGCTCTCGCCTATTGCTTCGCGTGAAAGTACTGCGTCTCGTGCATTATTATATTCGCGTCCTGGCTTGAGAGCCATATACTAGCCTATTCTGAGACTATACTCTTCGTGAGGCTTTTCCATATCTCGAGAAAATTTATGACCATTCAATTTTGCTCCAACTATCAATTTTAAATCACTTCTGATGACTTAATAAATTTCAATCGTGGTTTTAGGTGGGATTATACATTTTTTTTTTTATGAGGTTGTAAATAGTATGGAGAATTGTGTAAAATTTTTAATTTAATTTAAAATTTTCTCAATTTTTATTATTATTTTTTGGTGATGATAAACTAGGAGCTTGTTTATTCTGTAAGTATGCTCATTGTATATCTATATATAAATTCCCGTGCAAGGTAGCATTTAGAAATTGAGGCATGTATATATGCGTACGATAAGCTGCTCGAGTCGTCAAAGTACTTATTAAGTTTCACTCGTTGAGAAAAGCGTCGTTATAATTATTTACCGCGAAAAATAATAATCAATCAACACGTTGGATATATGTGTCATATTTATTATTCAGTATATTTCTTACTATACTCAATGTCGAATTGTTTATTAATATTTTCGGATGCGAAGGTGCTCTAAAAATATATATACTTCTTCTGGTTGCAGTAATGGTGATGAAAAATTCTTGTAATGCCGTTTTTTTTTTTTCTTTTCTTATATATACTTTCGCTGATGGTGATTTATGATTTACGTGGGAGTAATGTCGCGTTTATGAATTTCGGAAGTAGGAATATTTTTGCATGATGCTGTCTCTGGGAAAGGCGGAAGCGTGTGTCGATGATGCGTGATGTTGTTTAGTTATATTCCTGCGCATACATTTTGAGTGCACACTGGTGGATGCGCGTTCAGCCGCTCGGTTAGGTCGATTGCAAAATCCACTGTGAGGGCGATATACTGTGCGCACTTTCTATTGACGAGCAGTTGCAAGTCTATGCCGCGTGAGAAGGTTGGCCAGATACAAGTGCCAACATGTTTCTAGATTTATTTACTGACAATGAGTTTCCAACTTTTTTCGATGCTTTTACAACATGAGAATTTTTCGCCGACAATGAATATTATACTTTTTCCATTTTGCGATTTTTTTTTGGACACAGGCACACGAAATTTCAATTATTCTGTTTTTTTTTTCGTTATATCGAAAGCAAATTTTTTATAGAAAGAAAATTTACGAGCTAGTTGGAATGTTTAGCACCCTCTCGGGCCTTTCTGAAAGAGTTTAATTCCCTCTGACGTCGATAATTAGGGACATTAAGTCGGCCATTATCGGTCCTACATGGTATATACCAAGGAGAGAGCATCTTCAGCAATAAATAACTGCCAGACTAAAATATGTGTGCGTGCTGCTGGTGCTCTCCTTCATGCCTGGGACAATGGAATAGTTAAATACAATTTTTTTATTTACCTGCAAGAGTATTATCCTTAGAGGGTGGAGTCTGAAATTCATGGGGGCACATGCATGTGCCCCCATGAATGTGCCATGTAGTATACATGTATACATGTAGTATACATGTATAATCGAATTTTACAGCGCTTAAATGACTGTAATTTTTTACAAATTTTATATACACACTTGAAATATCTTTGGCAGCGCTATTTATACCGCAAAATAATTCACTAATAGTTCAGTATATTCACTGCGATGGGTAATATCGACTGGAGGAATATTAACAAGCTTGGTTACTGGGTGTACCTATGCGTCATTTCACATTGCAACCGATAAATCAAATGAAAAACATCGTTCGATCTAGTTTGCCGTGTATGTACATCACGTACGTGTCTCTCGGGACGTAGTAGACGCAAGAAAGAATGAAAATAAATGACGCTGGAGGCAGAGTGTACGAGTAAAGTGCAGGAATATAGGTGGCAGTGTCCAATCAAAAACGTCTCGAGTCTGGTTTGAAGGGGGAAAAATCGGATGCAGCAAGGGGCTCTATTGAATATACATTTGCTCTGTTCTTCGCAACTGGTTCTTCGCAGACTTCTTCACTCATTTCTTCCCGCGATGAATATAAAGAAATTGATATTAGGCATTAATAGGCACTTTATATCTGACAAACACTTGATGACTACAAATTTTTATAAAAATCTAAAATACGATTTGATTAAACAATAAATATAATGTTGATAGAGAAATGTTTGGAATGTTATTTGAGAATTGCTCACCGTCTTTCGGCCTCTTACGTGCATTCCTCTCACTCTGGCCACGTTTTAAGACGTGATTGTATTTTTTTTTTAGTCTGGAAAGAGAATTACTCGAGTGTCTCTTCAGTTTCGGGCGCTTTTGTCTTGACTTGGCATGCTTTTTTTGCTCTAGACTATATACTAAAGTAAAAAAGTTTAGTTGTTTAAGTCTATTAAAATCCAATTTGTGTATTATGTTTGATTTGCGTGTGCAAAATCGATTATATAGTTGAAACAGACATGACGGAAGTTGATTTTATTATTATAGTTATAATCAGTCATTTTTGATTTAATTTATTCCGTGTTTTTATTGCGTTTATATATTTTTGGGCAAGTGAGGAGTAATGAATATTTATGTAATGTAGGTTTTTTTAATTTAGTTTGTTGAAAAATAAAAAATGAAAAGTTTAGAAATATTTTTGGGTTTGTAAATCAATTGTTTTCGAATAGACAACGTTCTGGATTTTTATTAAACGCTTGCTAAAGCGTAACGCCTCAACTTTTGTAATGAGGCTGCCTGCTAAATGACGTTTCCTCTTGGTCGTTACAATACGTGTGTGTTTCTTCGAATGAAATCTCTTAATGCTCGCGGTGCATGTGGGTGTTGTGTACATACAAATATAAAATGTGTGTAGAGACGCGCCGACAAGTGCTCGTGCCTAATTAGAAAGTTTCTCTTTTTTTTTCTGCGTCAGACTTGCTTTGTATTTTAAACATTATTCTCGATCTCTCGGGTATTTTTTTATATAGTGTATGTAAACGTGCATTTTTCGTTGTTTCACCCGGGTCTGTGGGTCGGAAAATTTTTTATTTCCGCGGTGCATTCCGTATAGGTGATTAGTCTGTGAAAAATTTCGGCAGTGACTATAATATAACCCACTTCCTTTATATGACTCGTGCGGTGGCCCAAGAAAAACGGGCCGTATCTCTCACTCAGCGCAGACAAAGGGATGCCACGTGAGTTACCGCGTGTTAGGATGTGGTTTCTACTTTATTTGTCTGGACAGAGCAGGCCATTTCTCGGCAGAATTATACCACGACATTTCCGCGTTGTGATAAAAATAAAACATTTTAATGTATGCATATAAATTTTCTCTTTTTTTTTCTACTCGAATTATTAGGTATAACAATATTTTACTTTTATACATATAATTCGATTAAGGTGGCCCAAAAAAAATCGACTATTTTTGTGTTTTTCATGTTTCGTATCAACAAATTATGGTTTATCATGTGTTAAAAATCCTCTCAAACCGATACAAGCATTTTTTCTCATGGAAATAATTAAAAAAAAAAAAAAAAACGAATATATTTTTTTAATACAAAAAATACATAAAAAATATAATTTTTTATAATCTAAATTTTTTTTTATTAAAAAAAATATGTTCGATTTTATAAGTTTTTCTGATGGGGGTTTAAAGGTCGTTTACGAATTTTTAAATCTGCAAAAATGGTGAAAATAGGATTGTAAACAATTTTTTTTCTTCTTTTTTCGCACCACCTTTTGTTACTATTCACATTAAAATGTGTGAATGTGTTAATTTTTTTTATTTGGTGAGATATTTTACGTCATAAAAAAATAAGGTCTCAATATTATTATGAAGATTTCGTTCGAGAACATTGAAATAAATGTATAGTTAAAAACTTAAAAAATTCGTAGGTGACCCTTAAAATTAATATTTTCAATTGAAACTTTGTATAACTTATTTATATTACATGTAAAAAAATTTACTATAGTGAAAACAGGACAAAAAAATTTTTTACAATCATTTTTGACCTTTTTCTGAGATTAAAAAATTCGCGAGTGACCTCTAAATATGCTCGTGTTGGGTCAGTTTTTTTTGGAAGGATGGAGGGTTCTTACAATATGATAAAACATGTTTTTTTTTTGTATACGAAATCTAAAAAATAAAAATAGTCGGTTTTTTTGGGCCATCCTATGTTATTTATATTTCCCGATAAATGTAATAACGCTTGGCGGGTGGGAAAAGTTGATAATCAATTCTTCATGCTTACTGTAAGTCGTTTTCAATCATCTTTCAAGGGGTGTAGACATAAACAAGCTCGGGAGGGGATCCAATTTACCAGACACAAACGTGGCGATTACATCGACGATGGAAGAGGCGCGTGCAGAATCACTGCCCAGAGTTATTGGTATATGCATTATAGAATCTCACGGGGCGAATCTCTCGTTAACGCTCGAGGTCGCAGGTTATGTCTATCATATTGTGTTCGGTTGCTTGTAAGAGCGTATCCGTAATAGCGCACGGCGCGAGATAAGCGCGCGCTAACCAAATACAGGGTGGGGGGTTGCAGATGAAACGCCAAGACAACCTCTATACTTTTACATACAGCCACAAATAATTTTATCTTTCTATATATTAAAAAAAATAAAAATAACAAACCTTGCTCACCCTCTACTTATATATCTCTATAGGTCCCAAATAAAAAAATTTAATTCCCTCTCTCAATAATATTTATGTGATATTTTATTTTTTTATCTCAATTAATTCTTCCACTGTGGATGCTTATAATAATCCTGCGGGGCAATGAAAATTTCATCGAGATGATGATGATGCTGGGGAATTTTAAATCGTCATTCTTTTGTAACTCGAATACTTTCATTAACTAACAATGAATTATATTTCTCCAAGTCTGACATTATCATATCTAAGAGTTATGATCACCATCGTCAAAAAAAAAAATCCAGGGTCTAGAAGAGGGGGTTTTTTTTTTTTTTTTTTGACAATCAGGCAGTTTTCGCAGAATGACTGGTGAATTTTAATTTATTTAAATGTTTAATATAGTGAAGATGATTTTTTTTTCTCTTCTGATATAAAAAGTTGAAAAATCAAGCGGCAAGTGTGAACTTGAGTTTGTTGGTATGTGTTACAAAATTTAATGATGGCTTGCATGAGAGGCAGATTGTAGGTTTGTGCATGTGGATCATGGCCTTTCCATTCTGGAGAAAGTCAGTGACCTGGTGCAGATAGGTTATAAAATATAGTTGGTATAAAAAAGGGTAGTGTGAAAATGTACGATTTGTTAGGATTGATGCTTGCGGGCCTGAGATTTGCGATTGAATGAGGTCAAAGATCACGATTCGACAGGAGATTTGTATTATGGAAAAAAATGTAAACAACTAGGTAGCACGACGGGGGATCCTTTTGCTTGGATCGTCGTGACTGTGAGAAAGTCGATGACCCAAAAGGCCTTAGACTTACTCAGAAATTCAAGTGCAATATCCCAGCATCAGACAAATCGAGTCTTTTTAAAGATGTTTTCTGATGTAGGCCCCTTTCACAGTGTCATGCTTATCTAGGTGATTCTAGTCGTGATAACGGCTTGAATAAAGAAAAGATGAGCCTGCGCGAACACTGAATTTATTATGCTTCAAAAATCTTGCCAGTCATTCTGATGACGATGAGAATATACATTTAATAAAATTATTACAGTGTGACTTTCTAATTTAATGTAAATAATTAATTTTCTTCCAGCAAGGACACTAATTTAAAAAAAATATATTTTTTTTAATAACAAGCTTAATTTTTCTTAAAAAAAGATTTTTTTTTTATTTTCTGCAGCCACAAATGTTTAAAATACTTTGGGTTATATAAAGTTGTGCACGTAGCTTCCTTCGGTAATGATATCTTCTTGTCCGTGAGTCGAAGAACGATTGTCGCGCGAGATAATTTAACATATATGCGTTTACCGTGTGTGCATAGACGCAAACGGATGGTGGCACGATGGTATAATCCCACGCGTTCAATTTTCCATGTTTGGTAGACACGTGCGCCAGAATGGGACACTTCAATACATATATATACCTGTGGTGAGTGTCTCCACAGCTCAAAATTATTCAAGATTACGTGCGGCGATTACTCTCCACGATCGCTTCTTCTAATCAGAAGCTGCATTAGGTCACAATCTTTATTCGACGAATCAAATGTGTCCGCGATAATATTTTTTTTCTACAGTTAATTTAGAGTTCCAAAAATACTCAAAAAATCAGCAACCCCCTTAGCATCGTTTTAAGACCATCGGCCGCCCTTCAAATCCGAAATTCATGAGAAATAATTATGTCATATATTGTTATATATTTTGATTAGCGATGATATTTTTTTTTATAGCTACTTGAGACTCTCAAAAACCCCCCAAAAAATCAGCAACACCCCAGCGTCGTTTTGTACTATCAGTTATAAAAAAACTCTACAAAATAAGTATAGCTCGCGTATAGCTAAACGGGTGTGCACATGCTAGTAATATATATGTGGTTAGAATTTTTTATTCAATTTATAATTCTTATAGCACTTGGCCGCTTCTCTTCTCTCTTAGTGAGTGTGTTTGTACTGTGCCCGTGGCTGGATCTATTTCCCAGGATGTGTGTAACGCCAAGTACACTCGTGCTTCGTGCAGGAATCTAGGCTTAATGAGTAAAATTGGCTCTGCTCCATGCTATCGTATAACTTCTTCCAGTCTTTTTGCGACCGTTTCTGCCAGCCGAGTTTCTTCCCTCTATACTTCTCTATTCCTCCTTCCTCTATTACTGCTGCATACGGCTGCAAAACTTGAGTAAAACTTGGAATTTTCATGAGAAAATATTTTATTTTATTTTTCTTTAAGCGTGCTGGAGCGCTGAGCCATCATATGCGCTCACTGCTGTCGTGTTTTGACATTTTTTTTTTATTTTTAAATTTGTGCTAGAGTATAAATTTCTCATGGAACGCGGTATTTTTGCAGATGCGATAAGGTTGGAATATATTTCGATTTTTTTTTTTCAATCGGTGCTCAGTGATCATTAGTTTAGAAATGGCCAGACATGGCTGATCATGTTTGGAATTTTCTACTTACTTTATCGTGTATTGAAGTTTTTTGATGCAATGAAATAATTGCCCGACAAATTTTCGAGATAAGTATTTAAGATTAAGAAAAAAAAATAAATTGTATCTAGGAAAAGCCAATAGATGAGCGTGATGCACGTTGCAATTTGAGCGGCGATACTGAGGTCGTTGTTCCTTCAGCTTTAAAACTATTAAAACAATTTTTTCTTCTGCTTAAAAGTCCCATGAAAGACCTGGAGCACTAGTATACTCGGTATAGTCTTCCTCATCGGGCAGCACTAAAGTTAAAAAAAAAGAAGCGGCTTAAGCGCAAATTCCTGTTTCTCAGGGAGCAACACGCGCCGCCATTGCCGCTGTTGTAATTCCGCGAAGCACAAGAACAACGTAACACGTAGTGAGTAGCTATACAGTCGCGTATATATACATTTACTGAGAGGGATTGCGATTGAGTAAAATAGGAACATAGGATGAGAAGCGTCGTGGCTTCACATCAGCCGAGAAAGGATGAACAAGTTTTTATTTATTTTATAGTACTTGAAAGAATTTTTGTTATTTTTCACCGCACAAAGTTTCCATTCGTCTTCGTTTCCATTTCTCGCGTGAACCGAGAGGGCGTAAATCCTGTCCCGATGCCTCGGGTGAATTCCAATCGAGTCTCCCGGGTGTATGGATACCTTGTCAAGGGAAGAAAAGGACAGAGGTGGGAGAATAGGAGAAACGCGTAGCCAAGTAGTTGCCCGTGAGATCCTGATTTAGTGCTGGCGTGCAAGATAGGAAACAGGTCTCTGAAAGAGGAAAAAACAAGTATTTTTATTATATGTCTTACCTAGAGATGCGACACTCGTCCGCCTCTTGTAACCATACCATGCCAAGACGTTCATGGTTTCGTGTTACATGGGGATGCCTCCAAGATCCAAGGGGAGCATTGAACTTGACACGCGATATCTCCTCATCCACTTGTATATTTCTAATTAATTCGATTGATATATTTATTGACTAATGGCTCGATCTTGCTCACCGTATATCGCGATACACGGAGAAAAATGGGCGTCTAAATTATTCTGTTTTTATATAAAAATTTGATATAAAAATACTGAGCTATACCTGAGCAGTTTCAAAATTTATCAAATTATTTTCGTTATTTGGTATTTTAACATTTAAAATTTATAAAATGGGTAGCAATAATTTCCCCACAGATTTTCTACACTTGAACACGACGGATTGTTCTATTTGTCAAGCAATTTTCGTGTTATAAACCTGTCCTATAATTTGTCATCTACGAAAGGAAATTATAATTTAAGATTAAAAAAATTCTCAGAACTTGGAATAGTTTATTTCGAATGAAATACATTTTAACCATTTTTGTCGATTTAAAAATTCGTGAGCGACCTTTAAACTTGCTTGTTTTATCGAGTTGAATTTTTCAGAGGGCTCTTAAAACATGATAAACTATGATTCCCTGATATGAGACACGAAAAACAAAAATAACCGGTTTTTTTGAGCCACTTTAATACATACATATTTAGTAATAACTTCCAAAAATGATAAGATATCCAACTAATCCAACTAATGTTTTTCAATTGTACTAATTGATGACTTCTAAAGTAGCAGGTTTTCTGATAAAATTATAATATTTTATAAATTTTAGAAGTTACTTTCCTCCGTGTATCTATTGGCGCATCAAAAAAAAGTTATTTAATTGCCACGAGTGATAAATAAATTATATACATTATATAGATTGTTTTGCGGGGAAAGTGCAGCAGTGGGATGTACATAACGTGCTCGCTCTCATCGCACTTTCATCGGGCATTGCTGACCCAACTGAAAGACGCCGCCATCTCACTCACGACTTGAACTAGGTAGATTCGCATCGGGAGGAGGAAGTTGCCTCGTGGTCCGATGCGTACGCATCATGAATATTCTTCTAGATATTATATATATAACACACACATTTAATACCTATGCATACGTACATATTTTTTCCATTTGTTGCATACACCAAAGTCCTTGGACTGTTTAAAATTATTCCGGAACACCCGTGGCGAAAGTTTCTCCTTCTCATTTTCAATTAACAACAATTAAATATATATTTACACTTTAATAAAGTATACCCAAAACCGGTATACAATATACTACTTACAGTTTTCTCTCGTCCGTTAGACTCTCATTCGAGCGCAGGCCCTTCCGGCAATATGCTTCAAGGCTACAGGTAAATATTGACATAGGGCCCTTTTTCTGTCGCCTAATACATTATCAACATCTTCAGTAAAGCACCTAGGCGTTCGTGCGAACGACCTGCCTGATGGGCACCATCATCTTTGTCGTTAATATCAACGTCTTCCCATTAATATTGTTTCAAAATCCCACTATAACCGGTGATAATGTATGGGTAGAGTGCCGCATTCACTGGGAGCTAAAGGCATGTGGTCGAAACTGGTTTTTTTGTATTTTATTTATATTTTTTTTGTCTTTGTCGCCGATCGGGAACGATGTTCTTGACACTGACACTGCTCAAGGGCCTCATCTTGCTATCGGCTTTCTCAATGTAATAATCTCACTCCTGCTCGATCAACCGTGAGCCCATCATTGATCATATTCAGTACATTACCGTTCTCTTTTGTTTTTGTTTTTGTTTTTTTTTCGGGAGAGAGAAAAGATTTTTTAAGATTGATTTTTATTTAATATTTTTTTCGTTAGATATACATTCTCGACTTTTCTTGAACTGTAACTTTGGTTTTGGTTTTGATGATGCTTGAATTTAATGGGGAGTTGCACAGTGAATTTCCCTGTGTATTGATGCGGAGCTAGTGCAGTTTCCCACGCGGAAGAGTTGCAAAGTTTAGCCGCGACATCAAGGGAGAATGGGCATTGAAATCCAAATACAATGGAGAGGACATGAGTTGGTTTGAAAAGCGGCGCTCATCGCGCGAGATGTGAGCAGGAAGTGGCGCCCATATCCGGCGGGATATTTTCAATAGCCGGCCATTAGTTTGAACGATTGTTTGTCCATCAGTCTTTGATGATGGTCGATCGTCAATGGAACGATCGATAAAAAATCAATTAGCTGTTAATTAGATATATAAATGTAATTTTTCTTGATGGATAAACTTTCACGTTTATCTGTCGATTATCTATCAGCAGTTGTTGCACTGCAAATGCCATAACGATTTCCGGAAACTGCGCGATATCGAAAGTCTCTCACGACTTTTAGTTTCAGACAATTTTCTCTATTGCATCCAAGTTACATGTAATCTTCTTCTTTCTCTTCCTTCTCGTCTTCGCCTCGAGGATCTTTTACGAGGATCGGTCAGGTGGAAAGTGGCTAGCCATGAATGGCCGCCCACTCGTGTCTTATACCCAACAAATATCTCTTTGGCAAGAGTTCACATACTCGTGTTATTATATACGTGTTCCGTCTGTATAGGCTCCTGTTTTGCTTCAAAGATATGTAATCCTGATTCTCACGACGTGGCTTTATTTATTAGTCCTGGTACTTGGGCTGTGCGTTCGATTAATCTATAAAATTGTTGAAGAGGGGGGATAAAAAATTCTCTTCTCCTCAACTACCAAGGTTTAGCTATAAATTCACGAAGCTTTTGCTCGTATGCATAAATACACGCATACATTTGTTTACTCTTTTTATCATTCCACTATTATTTATTACACCAGTCGCCATTTTTATTGAAAGATCTCGTGCAGTGATCGATATATAAAAATATATATACATATATTCTTTCTCACGCGAGACGATCAATCGGTAATTAACGAAGGGGACTTTAGTCTTGCATGCGAATCGAGATTCACGAGTTATTTCAAGCCGACCTCGTCGAGAAATCTCAACTTTTAGATATACTTTCACAAAATTGATCATTATATTTTAAAATTCGCAGGATTATTAGATATTTTCACAAAATTTTCAATTTGATTGAATAATCATTTTCAATTGACACCATGGTTTTCGGCATTCTTTATTGTGGTGTGCAGGTGTTTTTTTTTTACACTTAAAAACAGTGATTGTCAGAGGGTACAATGACAATGGCAACATCTACGTGCAATGCGGAAGAAAAGTAAAGAGGAGGTTGATACTTTGTTCGCTGATTTGTGGTCGACGGCGTCGGATAAATTTTCTTGGGGTTTTTGCGCGTGCCCGAGGGGAAAAATTACAGTCATGGGACCATCACGTGCCGCCTAGAACATGTTTATTAGCGTTATTTACCACCGACACTGGGCAATACCTCATCAGGATCTCTATCAAACACAAACTCTTCCAATATATCGCTTCATCTCAGGCATACTGCACTCTAAAGTATATTATTAATTAATAATTAAAGAAGATTGTATTTATATCGTTATTTAGGTAGAAATAAATAAAAAAGGTGTATTTGCCGAGTAATTTAATGGTTGAAAGTACATTTGGTGTTACAAGGTGTTGGTTTAATTTAATTGTTGAGTTGGTAATGAATTCGGTTGACTTTAGGGGGGTTAAATATACTTATAGGTCGGCTGACATGTGTATATACACTGCAGGCAGAGTGGATGCATCAGTGGTGAGACCGGTTTTATATGTAAGATCCGATTTAATTCCCGCTGGAATTTCATCTGATCTTGACCCTATATTGAGATAAAACTCGTAATTGTATGAAGCTCCATTCACAGTTTCCTGGTAAAATTCATATAATACCGCGGCAGTTAGTATTGCTGACTAATTGTTTGTTATAATGCAAAGGCTGTATCATCCACCAGATGATCTCATCGATTTCCTACTTGGGATATAAATTGCCTGTCTATATACGATAGGGAATAGTCGTGCGACTGTCATTGTTAAGTTATAATCGAACGTGTGACCTTCACACAGCTCGTGTACTTTACAGTGTGACGTGAGCTAATTTAAAGGCGACACACGAGAGCTACAACACTATTTATTCTCTTCATATCGATATTCTTGGAGACAAATTGTTTAGTTTTTTTTTTTACACTCTATATTTATTCTTAATAATATTTTTTTATTTTTTTTTTTCTCGGTTCGATTATCCGGACAATTTTTCATCTCAAATTATAGTTTCATTCGTTGGATATTATTTGTTTTTTATTCATGAAATTTATTGTCTGATGGATAATAAGTATAGAGGTTAAATTTAGATTGATGGCTTGAAATTTATCAAGTGTATTTAAAGAGTTTAAGATATATATTTTTAATATATATGAAAATGTAAAGAACGTTCCGGAGAATTATCAACTATTATCATTTAATTATATAATTAAATTGTGATGAATTGGCTGTTAAAAAAGTTTTAAAATCATCATTTTATTGCTACATTGAATGCTGATTTGAATTATTTCTGATTCGATCGAACAATTTTATAATTGACTAGTATGTGCACGCCCGCGTCGCTGGAAAAATTACTTATTTTAAACGACGCCAGAGGGTTTGGTAATTTTTTTCGGTGGTTTTTAGGCCCTAAAGTCACTTCAAGAAAAATATTATCGCGGGGTAAAACATTTAACGCTATATTTTATAATAATTTTCCATAAAATTTAAGGTTTATAGCGCGGCCGATGGTCTTAAAACGACGCCAGGGGGCTGCAAATTTTTTTAAGGGCTCTCTAGACTCTCATGCAACTATAAAAAAAAATTTCACGACTAAGCGAAACTTTTAACACTATATTACATCATTATTTCGCATGAATTTGGGGTTTATAGTGTGTCCGATGGTCTTAAAACGATCTCAGGGGGTTGCGAATTTTTTTGGTTGTTTTTCGGACTCTCAAGTAACTTTAAGAAAAATATTATCGCGAGAGATAGCATTTAACAATGTAATACATAATTTTTACCCTCAAATTCTAGGTTTAGGGGTGTGCGATAGGGGGTTGCATATAGGTTTCCACAGATTTTTTTTACGCTTCGCATTTTCTACAAATATCAATCAAAAAAAATTTTTTTTTCAATAAAATAACATTTATGCCAGTAATTTTCAATATAATTTCACTTAGCAGCCCTTCAATATCATCATAATAAAACAAGTGATGCAGTAGAAGCGAGATTGAAGTATCGGTAATGTATCGATCCTTTCTTCTGTCTGAAAAGTATATATAATACGTGTGGGTAGGAATATTAACATGGATAGCACAATGAGACGCTATTAGCGTAGTGCGGAAAGGGGCGCGACCCACGCGCCCCCAAACACACCACTCTATTTGCACGTGCATCACTGCGAATAAGATGTCGGCATATGTACACATAAAATCCACCCAACGCAATCTTTCATGCAAAGGCCAGCAATTTAATAAACCATAAATCGCAATCGGGTCTTCCATTACTCTGGTAATTTTTTAAATTCCACCAATTTTTTGTCGCTTCAGGGCATCTCGTGCATATATACGTATACAATAAACTCGTCGATTTTGATATTACCGGTTGCGAGCTCACATTATCGTAGAAGATTTCATATTGATTAGTCGGTGAATATCGAGAGATGCACAGCTTTTCTCCTCTCTAGAGTCATTCATCAACAAAGAGGATTTTCCGCAGGCTATAAATTTTTTTTTTTTCCAATTTTTATGAAATTTCTGTATATACCTATTATTCCATTTTTTTTTTTTGATGCATGGAAATATTTTTAAAAAATCTGAAATTAGTATTTAAGAAAAAAATTTTTTGAATTTTTTCAATGAAATTACCCTCTTAAAATTTTCCATCATTTCGTGTCTATCTCACTGATGATGGACAATTATTCCAAATTGCAACAATTAGCCTCGCGAGGCGAATGTATGATGTCGCACGTGCGTTCACTGCATCAGGATAGAATGTGAGATTTAATGACAGGAGAAAAAAAATTGTCAAGAAAAAAATTGTTCAATTATTTTTTTCTCGTGATGTCTCTATAGAGGGATATTTTTATTTTTATATTTTCTTCTTGTCTTTTGTTGTTTTTATATAAAATTGAATTTACACGTGTGCAATACGAAATGTTGGATCAGACTTATGAGAAGAGTCGAGTACACGTGTTGGTGCGTCACGAACACACGAGTAAACACGATCACGAACGAATGAGTTCGCGGACGAGAGGGAAAAGATATCCTGTGAGGCCCATCTCTTATATATTCTTCCCCTCGGGTTTTCTCTTTGTCAGTGCAACAGCACCAGCAGCGTCTTTGAATCTCTGAAAGTCACTTCGTGTCTCGGGGTGATCACGTTCCGCATTACGATCCTCATTTTTCGTCTCTACGACGCTTATTTTCCTCTCGTGTTATAGCAGCACAATTGGGCCTCATGACTCGCTCTGCAGTGAGAACACTCTCACACGTTATCTCTACAAATACATATTTTTTCACTTTATTAATTCTTTTTATTTTTTATTCCAATATAAACTTTTGTTAAATTTTGAGAATTTTATTTTCCGGGTGTATTATAGATAAATTATTGTTAAGCACGTAATATGATTTGATTTAAATTGGATGAAAAAATTACGGAAGGTGTCGTTAGTCATGAACGATTAATTTAGACTGTGTAGGAACCGGGTGAAAGGCTGAATTCTTATAATACCGACAAGAAACAAAATGAAAGTGCATCCGAGAGGATTGATGTTTCCCTTGGTCAATCACCCTGATGCCTAAAGCTTCATCTTCCTCCCCCTTGAGACGGTCATGATGAAAAGGAAAGGCATCACGGAAGATTGTCCATTAATAATATCCCAGAACACGTTTTGACGACAGATAAAATCTTCAATCAGTCTCAGGGGACAATTGGGGTCATTTCTGTGTCTCGATATCACTCAATAATGATAATGGTGCTTGGTTAGGGGAATAAGTTACCTATATAATGAAAAATTCTCTCATCTTATAATCACCATCATTCTCAGTCAGTAAATTTCATTTAATCACACGTTTTTAAAAGATCAGTTTTATTCATTAAATTTTTTTTTTCTATAGTTAATGAAACATAAAACTGACACGGCAGTTTTTTTTTTTTTTTTCGTTCATTTCTAAGGGGGCAGTTAATTTATTGCAAAATTTTTTTTTATATACCCTTCACTTTCGTTTGGCATAGGTTGTATTCACGTCGGGAAAAATTTTTAACTTTGCATTTTTCGCAGTAGACTTGAGTGCGTAACGAAAGCGATAATAATATTTCCCGGGAGAAATAACCGTGAATCCTTGTTCCAGCTGGCTTCTCCGACTGAATCTTCATTGTATGCGCGCACAATATGTATATGCTACAGTCAATCTCCGTCAGTAACAATACATGATTTTTTTTTTTCACCAGTTTATAACTTTTTCGGCTTTACGTGATGAGTTCCAGCGCAACGTTGAGTCTGTAAAGATTTTTAGCTAATTATTGCATAAAGTGAAAATTAATTATAAAAGTAAATTCTCACGATTATTCGATAAATAATTTAAGTATAAAAAATAAAATGGGACATAGGTAATGATATATGTCTCTGTGGTTGAGAGACTCATAGAGAGGATATTTTTCAACCGTTAAAAATTCTAGATAGATAAAATTTCCAATGGCAAAATATCGAAAGAAAAAAAATCTAAGAAATATTGTGTGGTGAAAGATTTTTCTATATATAATAGTATTAAATTTCACTGTAAAATATATATATTTCTTGATAGTTTATTTCATGACTGGAAAGTGGCAGTGTTGTCAGTGGTGCGAATAATTATTTTTAGAGCAGTAAAATTCATGAATGATAATTGAATGGTTAAATAGGAATTTTTTCTACCGATAAATTGTTATTTATTTAGTGGAAAACTATTTTTTTTTCTTCCTACAACTATATATATTTCAAGGAGAGAAATTGCCGCCAAGTAAGCAGAATAATTATATTTTTTTAAATACTGGCCATGAAAGATCATGATAGATTGTATGAGGTTTTTTTTCGCTCGAGAGATGTCGTTGACGATCGAGGTTATTGTTCGTTAAGATATCGATCCACAGACACAAAGGCAAGTTGTAATCTTTGTGCAGTAGAATATAAGCCTTCCAGATGCTATTTTATATTCGATGAGATGATGAGACGCTCAAGGGTCGTAGGCACACCTTGCTCGTAATATGCAGATGAGAGTATAAATATGAAACATGAGATCGTCTGCCACCTACGGACCGCGCGCTTCAAGCAACATGTGCGGGTGGAGTGACGAGTGATGGACATAAACCTTATGAGCACTTGAATGACCCCATATTGTTTCAAACTGACAGCAATTGTATCCGTATTTCCATTTTATATCTCTCCTGCAGTATATAACCAAAGATATTTCAGTTTAAAATATATAAACTATCCGATTTTTGTTTCAATCAAGTAATTACTTCTCTGCTTTGATGGAGTATACATCACATGACTTATTATTAGTTAACCGACAGCCTGGTAGAGAGTATGTAGCAACATAAAACAGGACCAGCGTCATAATATCTGAGTCGTACTTTAATTTCACTTGCCATCTCCTCGGCAATTCAATTACCCTTACTTGAAAAAGAAAAAAAAAGCGAAATTGCAACGGTGAATTTTCTATTAGCAACTAAAGACATTTGCGCAATATACATTTGCAAGGGATCTGCTGTCCATTAATCGTTTGCTGCCTCCTCAATCACTCGGTCTCTAGCGTACATAAATTCCGTCTAACGCCTCGCAGAAAACCTGAAGACAGAAATAAAGGATGTATAGAGAGAAAGAGAAAATATAAATATATATAAAGGTAAGTTTATGTAAAGCGTATATAATATGTGTTTCTTCTTCTCTGGTGTTTTGCGTTGGCGAAGCCACTGCGCATACATTCGCTTTCGAGTAGTGCTCTTATGAATATAACGTCGTCATGATTCCACGCTTGATTGTGAAACCGCGTCCACGCTGCAACGCCGCCCGTATACTAAACAATGCTTCCAATCCATGACTGCATGTGTCGTCGACGTCGCCTTGCACTGCCACTAAGCCCACCTCTAGTCTTACTCTAGTCTATGCACTCATATTGGCTAAAGTGCATTTTTAGCACTGAAAATAAATTCATGGCAATTGTTATAAAAATTTTATTATGCGTTTTTCAAATACAAGTTTTTAAATACAACTAATATACGCGAGATATTTTAATCCCAAGCGATCAAAATGTATTAAACAATAATTTAAAAAATCCACGATTGAGAAAACTTGCAAAAGAATTATTTTTTTGCTATTTAAAATTTTTTTATAATAATTTATTTTATTTTAAAGTTCAAAATATTGAAATTTTGCTTAAAAATACATAAAAATGTCTCAAAATAAAAGTTTTCTCTTGAAAATTTTTCTTTCCTCAAATTAATAGCGTTAATACTTGAGCAGATTAGCTAAAATTTAAAATAGCAAAATTTTACTAAGGAGAAAAAAAAAAATTTACAAGCTATTCTGCATAATACTTATAAGCTGACAAAAAAAAAACGTTATTTATTTGTTTATTTTTTCGTACTGAAAGGATAAATTTATTCTCCACTTTCCCAAGAGTAAAACAATCCTTGTTGTTACCGCAGAATATAATTTTTACTTTGTAATGTTGATAAGCGGCCATTCATAAACGATGACGCGAGTACAGAGGAGTGCACGTTCGCTCTCAAATGAATGTGGCACGAGGACGAGTGTTATAGCCAACTCGTCGCTTTTGTCACCGTGACGCCCGGCTTTGATGCGCGTTTCTTGCGTGTTGCCCACAAGTAGAAAAGTCCCATCATCGGGTCAGACCGGCACGCGCACATATGCCTATATAATAAATTGTGATGGCACATGCGATACGAAAAAGGCAAAAATGTCCATCAGTGGATACATTCACCTTATACACAGTATCATTAAAATTTTATTAAATAAATAAAGAAAATTCAAGTTGATTTCTGCTCAGTGTGATATACTGAGCGTTTTTAAGGAGTCCCTGGTGAGGAAAGGATCGAGGCACGATGCGCTTCCTAGAAGTCTGACTCTTAACGGCCCTTTCTACTTGTATTGGACAAATCCTCGATTCACCATCATGTATATATGCATCAATATATGTGTATTTAACGTCTCTGTTATATCCCTCTCCAATTTGTTGCTTCAACTCTTATTGCCGTTTGTACTCTCTCTCTCTCTCATTCACAACGTCTTAATTTAGTGGACATTGGAGAAGGGAGAGAGATAGATATTATCGCAACGGGAGATGATTAGGAATCCCTTACATACGTTTTCGCTCGCCAAGGGCTACCGATCCGATCTCGTTAATGTCTTCACTTTCGATTTATGTGCAGACTTTGGCTGGAGTGTAAAAAAACAACGTGGATTTGTTTCGTAGAGTAATTAAATTAGTTATTTATTGTTATAGGCAAGTTTTTTTAGGGCTGTTTGGATTTTTTTTTGCAGGGCAATAGTGGTTTTAGATAGTTGGAGAAAAGCGGGGTTACTTTTAAGTACTCTTCATTGCGAGCAAACGAGACGTTAATTGAGCATCGACGTGCGTGCAATGTTTAACGAGCAAATCTCTCGCGTTAGCTTTCACTCTTGGTGAATTTTTGTTGACGTTACATGCACAGTTGGATGTATAGTGTCGTTGTGAATTAATTTTCTTCATTGGAAAAATGTGGTTTTTTATTCCCGATTGAATGAGAATTTATTCTAGCGGTTAGTGTCAATATTAATCAGAAATATATGCGTTAACTCGATCATTTCGTGAGTAATTTAATGTTAACTGATATAGGCAGATCTGAATTTTTTGATAAAACTTTTTTTAAACCGTCGTATTGACGTTTTTTTTTAAAATAAGGTACTAGAGAAAAAATTTATGAAAGTATTTTGAAAAGTGTTTCAAATATTATGTGATATAAAATTTGATATTTTACTAGCGATTTGTAGAAAATTTTTATTCTTTATTTATTTATGATATTTTTTTTAGATATATGTAATACAGTATATAGTTTGAAATGGAATTTATTTTTTATCGTTCAACGAATAATATAACTTTCTCCAACTTCCTTTCTTTCCGCCGGTATTTATGATATATTTCCTAAATTGATACACGATCCCGTGCCGATTATTCCCCCCCCCCAAACAAACCGGATGGATGTGGGTCAAGCCGCAGGCTTTTGTCCGACAATTTAAAGACAGTTAACTGGGTCATAGCGGTACAATATAGGATACAAACGTGAAGCAAAGTTGGGCCTTGTGGGTTGTCAACCGATTGACCGATTTACCGGTCATCACCACGCGTCCACATATCCTGGGCAAAGAAATTCCACGAAGGACAACAGGAAGACGATGAGGCAAAAAGCAAAACGTAAACATCAATAAACACACGTGGATTTTTTGCTCTGGGTATAACTGGTCTGCTGCGATTGACTTGGTGGAATTCAACGAAAACCCGTTCCTCTGCTTGCAGACCCGGTCACCCACATCTTAAACTGTCGTTACAATACTTACCAAGATTCTTGTCGCAATGTTTGCCTTAAATATACACCATTGCATCGGAAACAAATGCATTTGTAGGCAACCCACGCTTGTAAAATGGAGATGTCGCTGGGTTTATGCCGCTTATGTGGCTTTAGACCATCTCACAGCCATCGTAAATGTTTGTATGACAGTCGCTTGAGGCTATTTTATGGTTTTTCAATGTCTGATGCTGACGTGACGCGTTACAATCGTTAAATTATATCCCATAAATCAAAAAATTTTCTTCTTTTTTTCATTTTTTTTTCATTATATAACAATTTAAAGATGATTTTTGCCGGAGAAAAGTTATAGTAAATTATATAGTTAAACAATTTGAGTTGTATAGTATAGTTGCAGATATATTTAATATAATCACGGATATAATTAAGTTGTATGTAAATTTTATTAGTCATGTATAGGCTTCACTGTACAAATTATCAAATTATCTATTACACAATTTTCTTATATTATTAATTATCTTATTACTGTCTGCAAGTTATTCTGTACTGCGATGCTTCATTGTTCGCGAAAGAAAATGAGTCTAAATAACAGAAAAAAAATTCTAGTCATAAATTTGCAGAGGATATCATGAATTTAAATTTTTTTGTTGCAGTTTGAAAGATTTTTTTCAAAGTTCGAGATGCTCGTTTTGCTAACGGACGAGTGATTTAGTGTTAAAATATATCATTTTTTTTTTATTTTATTCAAGTTTTATGTGACCCTGAATAAGGCATACAAGGGCCCGCCAATTTTAAATGCCTGGGCTATAACCTTGAAAAGTTTACTGCTGGCATGCCAGAAAAATGTGGCGGCTAGCGTCCTTGTGAGTTAAACGTTTCCTGGAAGCCGTTCCAAAATGTTAGAGAGACACCCCTTTTATATATTCTGCTGACTCTCGATCCTGACAGTATACGGAATAAAAAGGTTATTAATAATAAAAATGTGAGACAAAGGGTAATATATGCAGAAAGGGAGAAAAATTGCAATCGGATCCTTGCGTTTATACTATTTTTCTACTTTATGGCGGTGTGGTCTGGTCGTGTGGAATCCTAGAGGTTCTGGAATTCAATACTGCGGCATAGTAGTGTTGTCTCTGCAGTTGGCCCAACAAATAACAGGGGGAGGACAACGCTGCTGTCGCGTAGGTAGCCCCTGAACGCGAGAAATAAAGCATTTCTGCCTCTCGCGACCCGAGTAGACATCGTGTGTGCTCGTATAACAATAAGACTACTGCGAATATATATGGTATGTCCCAAGACGTTTTATGCCTCTAGAGAGATTTATGCACTTGGTAGGTAACTCCCAGGTGGCCCACAGACACTAATACCATACTTATTCTGAAAAATTCATATATTATCAATTTTTCATAGTTTGATTCAGCAAAACTTGATTATAACAACTCGCCAACATTTTTACATATTTTATTCATTTAATTTATCTATAATTTGGTAATAATCTTTATATTTCCATGCATTGGAGTCGCGAAAGGTCGTGATGCTGTGGTAGGAGCAACATTTTTCCCACATGCTATAGGGTTCATTGAATCAGCACTTTTTTCCATATTTCGCGTGTGGTTTTTGTATTATTTGCTGACCTTTTAGCCTTCAAGACATTCAGTAAGCTGCGTTATCCATTTTTTTTGTCGAAATTTCTTTTGGATTCACTCGCGGGTTTTTTTGTCGATTTGTCCTGAACATTTCTCTAGTTGATGCACACTCTTGTGGAATAACGCCCCAAGAGTCGGCAAAAAAATCTAATAAATATGTAGATCTATTTCATAAAAATGGGAATAGTATTTTTTTGCAATTTGTCGATATAAGCTGCTGACGAGTGATTTGCCATTTGTCTAGATAGTTGACGGATTGTTTTTGTGTGATGATCAAGGCGCAAGAGCGTGTTATATCGTGAGAAAGCCCAGCGATCGCACGCCCGTCCGATTAAACATGCAAATATATGCAACGGAGGCGTTCTAGTCGCTGGTGTGTGCACCTTCAGCAGTACGAACTTGATCCCCTGTATCCTCGGACTACTTCTATAAACGTGCGGATTATCGTCACGCGCCGCTTAATTTCAATTTAATAACCTATGGAAAAACTTGATAACTCAGTCAAGTCTATGCACACGTAAATCTAGTTCAGTTGATTATTTATTCACCTTGAAAACCGGCGCTGAATAAGTTCAAAGCCATGAAGGCTGCAATAATGAGATTACCTTCTTATTTAGACACTTCTCCTGATAATTGTCCGCTCGTTGCTGCCTTTTAAATGTCTATGCGGTGATTAGATGACAAATTGAGAAAACGAGACTGCGCCAACCTCGGTGGTCAGTATAGTACACACCGCAGACTTACCACGAAGGTTTTTATTCTGACACGTACTAACTGGGCGAGGTCAACCACACTGACTCTATCACTCAGATATGCAATATTTTCTCATCCCAAAATCCTCAGAGAATTTTTTTTCGTCTATTTAACGTTTTACTTAGTTTATCAAAATGCTGTGCAAAAAATGGCAAAATGGCAATGTGCAAAAATTTCTCCGTAACTGCCTTCGTAGAGAGACGTCCGCACTTTTTGGGTTTTTCACGAGTGCAAACGTGTCAAAGCACACAGTGAGTAAAATATTTTATACATTGTTATATTTACAAATCATTCGTTAATTAATTAATCGTTCAAATAAATTCATCATTTCGATGAGAAATCTATATTTTCGACCATGTCAATCAGTTTTTTTTCGGGTTTCAGTGTAGCCAAGGTGCTTATCATCGAATTACAAATTTTTCTCCCACTATTACTAGTAGTTTTATGTCAATAAATCCATCAAATTTGTTTATATTAGGTCTGAATAATAGTTTGATACTGTATATGTGATATATTTGAAGTGATGTGAAAAATTGAATGAAGAAAAAAATTTTTTTTCAGGAATATTCAATTAATCATGTCTTTAAATGTCTTGTTTAGTGTTTGAAAAATTTTTAACATAGTTCATTCTCATTTTTTGCAGGTAAGGAGTAGAAATAATTGGCAACCTGTATTTGAAAACGGTAGGAATCAAGGCCAACGAACTGACTAACCTGATGGTAATGTCTTTAGGCTAGTCTGCAGACTCTAAATGTATCGATTTCAGTTGCATAACTTTCGTGTTGCCTCGCAATCAATGCTCACGCGCCTAACTGAGATTTAAGTCAATGTTTTTCCGTTTTACGAGCCACTCATTCTGTTTACACTTCCACTTAATTCGCTTTTATATAGGTATATATACACGCGGCAAGTGGTCGCTGAAGAAATATTGTATTTCTTGCGAAATAAATGTTGTCAATTCCGAAAACGGCGCTGACCAGCTTGGAATTTAAGGGACTTGTGCGGTAGGTGTGGAAAATCGCCACTTGGCGTGTCATAATATATAAACTTAAATGGGTGCGGATACCTTGGCACGATTGCCGACTGTTTGTAGAGTAATACAATAATACACAAGTGTGAATTAAATGGGCAGATGTTTCTTATCTATAATATAGTGTTTTCAAACTCTTTTGGAATACAATCCTACGTTTTATGCAATCACTTTACACATTTTTTTTTTCTTTTTTACAACATATGATACGCGATGTTTACTCAATTTGGAATGCGAAAAGAAAAATGATAAATATATTCTTCATATTTCAAGACAACAAAGAAATTATAAGCTTGTTTATACGTTTAAGCGCACATACAGTTGTTTTAATTCGCGTGTAGTTGATCAAGAGTAATTTTTAATATTGTTTTTGTTATATATGTCCTTTTCTACTTGATCTATTTTCTCGTCGTTATGTATGTTACGTCGTAATACACATGTATAGCTGTTGCACTAGACCACAGTTGCGTTATGCAACCGTGGCAGCACCTGCACAAGTGTGTATCATCGCACAAGAGTAGAAAACGCTTTCCATCTATCAACTATTAATGATCTGGACGCGCCTCGGCACATCTACGAGCTATATATACGTCAATTATCATTCCACTAAACTCATCTCATTCGTCATTATCATTATAGCGACACGATTTTGCTTCTGCAACGCTATATCAAACGTGCGCGTGGCTATAGATTGAAATTTCTAATAATGAGAGACTTTTCCTTTGCATTGCAAAAGCATCTGAATGCTGCATAAATCGTGAGACAACACTAGAATAACTCACTATCGTATATATATGATATTTTCTATTGGTGTTTTTACGACAACTCCGAGTTACTCACACTCATTTTCCATGTTTTAATGGCAGGTTAAATGTTTCATAAGTAATACCCACCATTGTTCTAATGGTTTTTATTATCAGTTTTTTTTTTATTTATTTCACTGCGAAGAAAACCTTTGAGATTCGCCGCAAGGGAAATTTAATAAAATGAGAAAAGTAGGCCGTAAAGCCTACTTTTTCAAGGAAAACTATTATACACGGAATATATAGTAAAACCGGTACATAATAATTACATTGAGGGTGATTTTACTTTTTTTTTTTTGAGAAATATTTTTTTATAGGAATTTTTCATTTTTAAAGTATTTGTTTGTTTTTTTTTTATGAGAAAATTTTGTTTTATCGTGATGTGTTGGCTATTGAGTGATATATAGGGCAGTGTGTGATATGAAATAGAAATGAATGAGTCGTGGAGACCGTGAACTTGAAAGGCCCCTTTTACTTTGAGTTCTCCCCATCAAGAACGGTCACCACAACGTGAAACTTGTCTGTTATAGCTATATTTCCCTTTCTCTTTCATCAATTGGTTTGCGTAGATGTGAAATTACTAACTAAAGTTATATGTAGTTCGAAAAAAAATTTGTTTTTTCCCCTTTTCATTGAATGCGATTAATCTTGAATCCTGTCGTCAATGAATTATCTGATGTCGATCAGCTAATCTTGATGAGCAAAATATTTTTTTTCCGTTGCTGTACAGCTCGTGTAAAATGATAATTAATGCCTCAAGGAGATTATTTAAATCGTTTTGGTTTTTTCCGAGGTGATTTCTAGATCCAAGACGATCAATTTCTCGCGAGAAGCCGAGGGAAGGAGGAGACGAGTGGAAAAAAATGATCGCGATCGTGCGCCTCGGTTGAGAACCTGTCCTTGATCTCGGGGGGGAAGACTTTAATGGCGAAATTGCGTCCATCATTACGCGAGAATGAGTTTGTCTGTGTGTATACAGAGGGTAGGAAGAATTGAAAAAAAAAAAAGAAATTTTTTAAAAAATGCATTAAGTATAAATGACATGGCAAACGCGATGTGATTGGTAATTTATATCTTAGAGGAGAGTAAGAGGGAAACATGCATATATAAAATGAAAGAGAGTTTGCTTGTCTTTTTGAAGCATGTCTCGGGACTATCTCTTGTGGAAGAAAGTGGTCAGGTGGGTGGCATATGAATAAAACGAGAAAAAAAATATATATACAGTACAAAATATAATATATTATAATATATCGTCTTAAAAAAAACTAGTGTAACGAGATTTCACGTGTGGAACTGTCCATCAGAGCGGCCTCCATAGGAAAAAGCGAAAGAAATTTTTTATATAAAAAATTATTATTCAACGCAGAATTTTGTTAAGGTAATTTTTTTTTATATAGGATTCAACAATTACCACTTTTTTTTAATACGTCATTTGTTTAGGGCCTTTGTTAAAAAAATCAATCGTAGGCATACGTCGTTTTTTATGTCCATATTTCGATCGAATTTAAATTGATTTTAAGTAAATATACCTTTCAAAAATAATAGAAATAATTTCCACTCGAATTTCGGCGAAATAGTGATGTAATTCTTAGAAGCTATATTTCCTACAGTTAATTTAGAGTCCAAAAAACACGCGAAAAAAATCTGCAACTCCCTAGTGTCATTTTAAAGATCATCGCACATCTCTAAACCTCAAAAATACTCAAAAAAAATCAACACACATGCTGATGAAATGTATTTTTTATATAAAAAAAAAATTATAGTAGTATATTTTTTTGAATAATTTCAATATAAAAGTCATATATTTTGTAAATATTTTTAGTAAATACAAAAATATTAATTTTTTATCAAATTTTTTCCTTGGGAAAGCTCGCTCTAGACAATTCTCAATGTAGAGTAGCTTTTTTATTCGCCTTATTTCAGGGAAAAATTACCAGGGATACAGAGGATATGATAAAAAGTGTAGGAATCATTGAAGTGACAAGGCTATGACCGTGGCACGCCCATTCTGATAATTATGAAATCACAGTGATCTCGATGTGAGTAGGCAAAAATCCCACGGATAGTTAATGATGTGGTTTTATAACCATCGATTATTTATCCATGAAGGTGACAAATTTTTTTTTCCTTATATTTTCATCGAATTTGTATATTTATAGTAGGTAAATTTACTGTTTGAGATGGTTGAGGGTGTTGTTTTGGATTTTATTGATTGATCTACGGTGATTTGTAGAGTGAATATGATATGGTTTGTGAGGAGATCTTTTTATGATTAGTCTCGGCATATTTTCCCACATCCGCGCGCCTCAGGGGCCGTGCTGTACACTCGAGGTTGCTCAGACAATGCCCAATCATCCCTATCCTTCTCCTCGATCATGAAATTATTATTATCGATCAGTTGATTTCCTTTCGATTCGCTTTGCGAATTATCCATGCCACTCCTCTAGTGAAAAATACTTCTAATAATCGCTATTACACGATCACATAAATCGCTGTAATTAAAACACTATGTTTTTCTCTTGTTTTGTCCTTTAATGAAGATTAATCGAGGACGATATGAGTGTGCATATCGTTACAGTCTTTTCGAGATATTTCAACTCGTTTTATTATACTTTTAGTTCAACTAACGAGTTGTGTGAATTTTTTAATTATCTCCATCGTGACTTTTGGCATGCTGACCTAAAGATTGCAATCAGCCTTGTCCCAATCGACTTTGCTTGTCTGTTACCTTATTTTCATCCTAATTTCCATGTTGAAAAAATTTTTTTTACTATTTAAATAACATTTTTATTGTGCGCTCAGTGAATTCCATTGCATTTTTTAATTATCAAAGCGTCTATAAAATCGTTTATTGCCTATTAAAAATCTTTAAGATTGTAGTTTTATATATTTTTTAAAATATTTATATAGAATATATTAAAAAGGAATGTTAATGAAAATTTTTTACAATTTCAATCAAGGTGATTCTTATGCTTTGGATTATAGGTATACATACTAAAATTCGGATATTTTTGGAATTTCTTTGTTTATATGTGAAATAACGAATTATTTATATTATATTTTATTTAATTATCTGTTTAATTTAACTAATATTTATTAAGAATTTACTCTGTCACCTCAAAGTGAAAGAAATATTTTTTTTTTTTTTTAAACCACAAGAATTTTCCAATTGAAATATCTGAAAATATTGCAACAATGTCGATCCGGCAATCAGTTTGCGAAATCGACAATTATCATACCTTTGCGGTCAGTCGGTAGTTAATTGTCAAAGGATTGTTAACGACCATCAGATTAATAAATTCCTCAATCAATTGATCAAATAATTCAATCCTATACTGTAAGACATAATTTAATGAAATGTCCAACGAATAATAAACACACGTCATTTAAAGTGCACGCAGCACGAATAATGTATACAAACGTGTATAGAAGGTCGAAAAAAAACGGGAGAAATAAAAAATGAGGAAAATATCAGAACCGCAAACGGAGATGAGTTGAGTGCTTGTGAGTGATAAACGCTTGCCAAGCACCTGCAGACTCTTACTGGCGATACGAGACGAGTCTTTCTCCTTTTCTTTCCTCTTCGCGGGCAAATGCTGACCGCAAATGACGGGAAATACGCCGTGGCGTCGCACGAGGGGAACAGAGGGCAACCAATCGACGCGCATTCGCCGATACATTGTCGACTCTTGATGTTGAACAAGGATAGTGAAAAACACGTAGAATACCTTTTCACTTGCTCACGTGTGCAAGTCAATTGTGTTTAATCATTTTTTCACTGATAAAATGCCTACGCACTTGGTTCTTAACCTGCTGGAGTACATTTCAAGCATTTTTTCCCCTCAGATATTTTTATATATATAACTCCATTCGATAACTTGTTTGTCACTGCACTATAATAAGAGACACCTTGCATATAGTGCCCATTTTCAATACTTTATGCATATATTTTTCAACTAGACCATCAAGATATCCCAACGAGATTTCACAATTTTTTCTCCTATTATTATGATTGTTTATTTATCTACTTGAAAAAAATTTTTTTTATAGTCACCACATCGTTTACGCATATATATTTGATTATATCTAGCAATTATAATTAAAGGATTTGCGATTTATCAAGAAATTCCACCAAGAATTATTGTCTGTAAGAACAATCTTCAATTACTTTTGATTGATTGAGCATCATGTGTTTTTTTCTTCTTTTTTTATGTCAGAATTTCATCAAAAAATCCAATCGAGTATTTCTCAATGGATATTATAAAAGGTTTATATACGATGTATAAAATTAGATAATATTTCAGAGGATTCGCAATAAATTACCGCACGCGAATCGAATGAAAAAGAAGGCTTCATCGGTAATAATGGTTTTGACGAGTGTATGGACGATCCATTTTTGGTTATAACGGCGTCTCTCCTCTATAACGTGTATATGGGCATCGTTAAAGAATCCCTCGGTAGCTCCTAACTACGTCGTGAATAAAATGACTCCCGGGTATAAATCGTAAACCGGCCCTGCATATCTGCGTCTCTTTCTCCGCTTTTCAGCATATATACTCATGGGCTTTTATATATAGTTTAACAGCACGAATGTATTGCATGAGTTGATGACGACGAGCATTGAGATCATTATTACGTTCCCATGAACCTGTAACCGGCCAAAGACACAGATAGTTCATTATAAAACAAAATTTCCTTTGTGTATATCCTCGTCAATGTATACTTTTTGCTCATCAATCCTCGCGGTGTAAATACACTTTGAGCGTCGACAACACTTTTTTAAATTTTTTATCGCCCTCTCTTTTGATACTTGAATTATCCGCATTCCATCATCTCTGCCCATGATAGCTACACGAATGTCCCATTAGCAAATTAAATTATTTTCACTTTATTATTGCTCTGCTCTTTTGATTTGGAAAGGAGAAAAAAAAAATACTTATTTTCATGCCTTTGAGCGAGTATTAATGAAGTTTTTGCTGTTTTTATCGGAAACTACATTTTTTTCAATCAATTATAATTTTCTCAAGTTATTCTAATGAATTAATTCAATTTTATTTGAGATTTGTATTTTTTAAAAAATCTAAAATAAGATAGTTAAATTTTTTTTTCTTATTTTGTTTTCTCTCAGTGCGATTTAAGGCTGGATATAGTCAATATAAATTGATATATTCTTTAAAGATTCTCGTGACGTTTAAAAGAGACTTTTGCTCCGGAAAATATTCGTCGCAATTCAACGTGAATACGCGACTCTCAATCTCGATTTTACCTGACGTTCCAATGGGACGTGGTTATTTATTGTCGTGGCATTCGCTTCCGTCCACGACTAACTCTTTATACGAGCAACAGTTTCTTATACATTATATATTGTGGTATATAAGCATTTATATGAAGCCATATATGTTTTATAGTATAAACACACAGTTCTATATCATACTTTCCCCCCGATTGCTAGAAAATATGAAACATAAAATGGATTAAGAAATATTTTCTCAGGTTCGTTATAATACAGCGGAGACTATGCGCCCGCGCTTTGGGATATCGATATATTCGATATAACTCTTTGTTATTTCTCCGTTTTTTTTTTTCTTCTTCCTCGAATATAAACATTTAACCTTTGCGCAAGGAGTTAATAGAAACCAACGCCCTCTATCTTGCGTGATAGATGGATGACCAGACCGAAAAGTATGGAATGTAACGCTATATGCGTACACACCTTCTTAGATGATGGGAGAAAAATTGTTTAACTTCGTGCGCAATGACTTTTCGGTTATTTTATTCACTCGTACCATGTGTTAAACACATTTGCGCGATTCCGATCTATGCGATTGCGAGGTTATCGATGACCCTTTGATAAAACATCTCTATGTTGTAATTTTATAATTGCGGTCATGGTGATCGGCGTCGAATAAATTTCTCATCGAAGTTTACATGGTTTGTAACTATGACCTCAGCGTCATACAGGACGTGCGGATAATTTTTTTTTTGTGATCATAGAATATATATTGGATAAAAAGCAACTCGATAAAATTAATCGAGTTGGACATGACCTCTAGAACTGTTTTTTGAGTTGAAAAAAAAAAAAAAAAAATTTTTTTTCTGTTGAATCATCAGAGCTTGAAAAATTATTTTTATATTCTAAAATTTACTGTATTTTCAATCAGAAGATGATGAAATAATCGATTTGAGCTTTAATAGTGTAATTTTTATTAAATTTAATTTGTTTTTTATTAATTTAAGGCCCTGAATAGGATAGATTTTTTGACTTGAGAGATAAAAGCGAGATTTGAAGAGCAATACCGTTGGAGAAAAAAAAAATGTTTATTGTTGGAATTGAGGAGAAGAGTTACGAGGCTTCGTTTTTTTTTTTGGTATTGCTAAAATTATGTGTTATAAATCACTTTAATCAGTCTCTCACACTTGTTTTGACTGTTATATAGGATAAATATTACGTCAGACTGAGTGCCTCTCGTTTCCTTATTTGATTTCCTGCTTTTAATTCGACGAATGTGTGTATTTGCGCCGGATTTTCCCAGGCCATTCCCGGAAAAGTATATATATAAACATGGATATCTAACGCGGCTCCTCTCATCTCTGTATTTTTATTGGCGGTTCCTTATTGGGTCATAATACCGTTGGGCAATCATGCCACAAGTATAATGCGTCAGAGCTATCATGCCAAACTGATAAAATCGGGCGGCTACCCCATGACAAATTACGTGTGCTCCCTGTTTGCTCGTTAGATGCGTCCATCACGAGCTTTTTATTTATATCCCCGACTTTTATTTAGTCCTGTAACAGCGGGTTCACCATGAAGAATAACCGCAGATTTAACAGCCTCGTAATTACATCACTCAAATTTTCACTTATTTCTCGTGTCCCTATATTTCTTATATATTAAAAAAAAATTGCAGCGTTTCATTTTATACTGAGAATAATTTGAATAAAAAATTTTAGAAAATGAAACAATAAATTTTCAAGTTAATTACATCGTAATAAAAAATATATACATGTGCGATATTTTATAAAAATAAAGTTGCTCGGGTGAGAAAATTAATTCTGATGTAAAATGGTATTTAAATTTAATTTGTCCTCAGTTGGGTAATTTAAAGCCCATGTAATTTTGTAGTGGCACTCACCGCAGCTCCCGTTTCATCTTTACGATAATGTGTATGTACCACCCAAGCATGTTCTCAACGTGCACTTGCGTGTTCCATTTTAATTCCGTCGCTTGTCGTCGATCTGATATTGAGGTGAAGGGTACGAGCGCACGCGCTCAACATTATATCCACAGGGTGTCTGATGCACTGCTCACATTGTTTATCTACCGAAAAATGATTCAGGGCTAATGACTCTTGTCATGCACCTCTCGTGACTTTTAATATCATCTTCTTCATATGTGCACGCGTTCAATTATTTTTTCCAACTATATAAATAGGTCATTTTTCGATGAAAATTCACACATGACGACGACATTTTAACATTAACTGGCTCAGCAGTAAAAAAATATTATTGTCAGCATTATATTTGATATTTTTTTGCTTGGTTTATTCTGAACCTGCTTGTATGTCAGAAGGAACAGGCTCAAATAATTCTTAATTCTTTTTATATTATTTTTTTCGACTCGGGAGAGATTAGACAGTAAATTACACTCGTGTTGGCTGCAGGATAGGAAGCATTTCTTCGACGTAGAGAGAGGACCGCGACGATTCCTTTCACCAAACGGTTCTCATGCCGCGCCGGTGCAAATAAGTAGTAGTCATCCGTCGGTGTGTGTTGGGCATACATGCGAGCGAGGGAAAGACTCCGTTTGTCGGCCGGAGGTCTTAAATCCTAGCGACAAGCTTCCAGGTCCATCCTCTATACGTATGACGATGATTGTATGCCTTTTACGGTGGCGTTTAACGTCCCTGGGAAATGCGTTTAGGCTCCTCAGGATATCCAGCTAATCCACTAGTGCTTATGATGGTCCTTCTGCGGTTGTTATTAATCTGAGGAAGAAAGTCGGAAAAATTCTCGAGTCTTATGTGTATGTATGCAATTTTTTTTTTCTTTTTTTAATGCGTTGTTGCGTTGCCAGACTCTCGACTATGCGGGTCATCTTCGTTGGGCTAGTCTGTGGATGATGACTCTGGGTGAAAGTCTAGTATATATATTCGGAAATGCAAAGATTTATGCGGAAGGTAATTGAACTTTGTTATTACACAATTGAGAATGGCAGTTTGTGGAAAAATTCTTCAGAATTATTTGGGAAAAAAATATGACAAGTTTATGTGTTAGCAAGCGTTTGTTTTATTATTTTGCGGAAGAAATTTTTTTTTTTTTTGTTGGCAGATTTGGCAATTTTTTTTTTTCCTTCTTAACAATTTTTAGCTGCAGAGAAAATAATTGCAATTTTGCGTTTTTTCAATTGAATTTTATGTGCGTGCGACTATATAGTATAATTATGTGTAATTAAAGAAACATATGTAAGCATTAATTTTTTAATATCCTCTGATTGCTCTCTATACAAATCACATATACCTATATATCTTTATATATACAATATTTTATTATTGTCCTGGTGAGTTTGTTTTTTTCAGAGGGTGAAATTATCTAATGAACTAACCTAATTATTTTCGAATTATTTGTACCTTTTGCAGATCCGTTATTTATGTAAATAAGAATAATAACATGAAATTATTTTGCGGTTATATAAATTGAGGAATATATACACATTTATAAATTTTTTTTTGTTGGTTTTTTTAAAAATCGTTTTAAATTCTTTCTCACAGAATTTTCTAGAAATTATTGGAGTTATTGGTTTTATATAATTTTTGCGTGTTTCAATGAAAAAATAAAAAAAAAAAAATTAATTTATATATTTACAAATAATATAGTAGTCTCATTTTATGTAAATATTGTGAAACTTTTTATTTATAAAAAAAGTCAGTTATTTTATATAAATGGGAAAATTTTCTTTTCTAAAAAACTACAAGAAAAAATTCAAATAATTTAGATTTAACATTTGTTTTTTTTTTTTTTTTTTTTTTTTGGTAATTGTTTGAAAGTAGGGTCCAATCTATTTTCGATCACAGAAAATCAAGAAATTATGATATTTGTACTTTTTTTTTAATTCAATGACGCATTTCTGCAATTTGAGTGACACTGAAAAAAAATTTTTTTTTTTTAATGACTTTTTGGTCGTTAAAGGGTTGAAAAATGATAAATTTTCATGTTTTCGGATCAAATTTTTTTTAGATTGTATTATTTTGTATCATAAATGCCAGTTTTTTTTTTTTTTTCAAAATGTGAATTTTTCGATTTTCTATGATTAAAAATACGATAGACCCCACTTCCAAACAATTATCATTTTTTTTTTTT
>MVJL01003354.1:0-47438 GCA_002156465.1 Macrocentrus cingulum | reverse complement strand
CCGCGGTGATGCGGCCTTTATCACTATTGGTGAAATATAGTAGTTGTGAATGTTGTGATTGGTTTAAAAGTGTTCTGAAAATGTTCTGAATGTTCTGAATGTGCGGGCTTTCAGTAGTGTCAGAACACTTTCAGAACAACCAATATTAGGCATCTGCGCATGAGCAGACCCTAACAGTGTCAGAACTGTCTGAATACTTTCAGTACTCATATTTCGACTCGGGTTGTTGATGGTTATGGCGACAAGTAGTTCGGACGGTTCTTGTACAGCTCCAGCTGATTTTCATCTCTCATCCGAGCTAGAAGAAGTCTCAAGTCTGGGTTGTTGATGGTTATGGCGACAAGTAGTTCGGACGGTTCTTGTACAGCTCCAGCTGATTTTCATCTCTCATCCGAGCTAGAAGAAGTCTCAAGTCGATTAAGTGTTAATCTACTCAAGTGTCCATTGTGTCACTCGAATCGACGAATATTTTATTGCAAACAGTGCATCCAAAATGGTGACTTTGTTCATTCAACGTCTACTGTTTACTCTGAAAGGTGAGTATAAACCAATTAAAAAAAAACTCGTTATTAATTTTAACAAATGCAGGTTTGCGGATAAACAGCTACGGCTGCTACGGTTGAAGGCAGCTCGAGCACAATTGGAGGAAAAATGGATGAAAACATTTGACAAACATAAACAAAGAGATAAACTGGTACGTCTTTATTTACATTTGAATTATTAAAAACTTTTAATCCCTATAAACAAATCAAAACTTTCAGTTGTGTGACATTAACACGTGTAAGGAGAGAGTGCGACACTTGCAGACTCTCGTGAACGAGACAAAGCAGAGCATAAACAGAGGTATTTATAATTATTTAAATTATTTTTCTTTCCACTGCTTAAAATGGTGAAATAATCCCCCTAGGGAATCAACGGCTCAATGCATTGAAAGAGGTAAATTCACAGTCGGCCCTTCGACTACCGAGGCACGAGGAGCGAGTAGAAAAACTGCAAAAATTCGTCACTGGGCTAAAGTCAAAGCAAGAAAAGCAACGGGAATTGGTGGATAAAAAAAGGCTACAGCTGAAGAAAATTATTCGAACAGCTGCAAAGCAATTAATTCAATATATTTTCCCGTTGTGCCAAGTTGAACCCGATCGAAGGTGAGTTTCAGCCTGATGCATAAATAATTTCTCCGCATTATCTAAAGAGTTATGGAAATTTTTAGCTTGTGTGGCAGTGAGGAAGAGAATTTCAGTGCTGATGTTGTAACGTGCGCGTTGGCAGACGCTTCAGGGACTTCATATGTCAGAGGACGGTGGATTAGTGACTCTGAAAATAGTTTAGAGATGCATCATCGTATTGTAGCACCAACTTTGCCAGGTTCCGGTGACTACAGTGCATATTCACTCTGGGGTATACATATTTTCAGATACTAAACATCGTTTTGCACGAGAGTTTACGTGTCGCTAGACTGTAAATAAATTTTTTTATTCACAGTTGCGGCAAATAAGGATGGCGCTCAGGGAGCAAATAAGGAAAACATCATGCACAACCCTGCATACAATATAAGCGCCGCTCTCACTTATGCCACTCAACTCGTCAATGTGCTTGCCTACTATGTCAACGTTCGCCTGCCTTATAAACTCACATACGGGTAATACAGTGCATTGACGAGCTAAAAAAAACAATTAATGACTGTTTATCCCCGCAGAGAATTTTGCGGAAATGAAATGTCGGATCAAAAGTTCCTGCGCAAAGTGGCCAGGCTCAATAGCAATGTATTGCATCTGTGCTTTACACAAAACACGGACGTAACTGTCTTACACCCCCGGCACACTCTGCAAAATCTTATGCACTTGCTCAATACTGAAATCAGCGATCTTGGCAGGTACGATTAAAAATACTTTTTGGCTTGGATTAGTTGACAAGAGTGTGTGGCAATGAACCTGAATTCTAGGATTGGTCCGATGGAAGTGGATTCAACCGTAGTTCAGCGATTACATGATCAGTTGACCTCAGACCTGGAGAACAGTGATGATTCAGCGTCAGACGAGGAAGAGGATGCCTTCAACTGGGAGTGGGAGGCTGTAAGTCTTTAACATCCCGATAATTATCCACAAAATCATCATCTGTGTGTTAATTAAAATTTTAAGATACCAAACGTTGCTTGTCCGGAAATGCAAGTGCCAAATCCGGGCGCAGTGGCCAGCCAGCAGTCGTCGAGCATCCAGGTGAACCAGAGTGTCGCTGGCGGACTAGTGACGAGTGCTGCGGCGAGTATAGTGTCAATATGGCGTGGATGGACGAATAATAAATGAAATCAACCTGAGATAACGCTAAAAAAATAGTCGATATGCGATTAATTTTTCGTTTGGAATTAGCACTGTCGTTCGGATCCATGATATTTTTTTATGAAAAAATTTGTTTATTATCATCAACGAAATCTATACTGTATCAAGCACAAGGGAGACGAACGCGTTTAGATTGAAATATTCGATATTCGACTATAATAAGAGTTATTGTTAGTAAAATTGCTACGTCGTTGCAATATTTATATATAAAAAAATGATAACAGTTATAAAAAAATGTGATATATTAATCAATTTTATAATAGTTCAATTGTAAATGTATGAATTGCGTTTTGTAATTCGTACTGTGTGACACACGATGCGTAATCGAATGTTTCTCTTATATCACACGTTACTTTTAATCAAAAAAAAATGTATCTGGTGAGATAGGGAGAAGAATGATTGTAAGATTTTCTAAAAAAAACCACATGTCCATTCTATATTCAGCACAAAATAAGGTAATTTTATCGACGCCAAATTTGACAAAATGGCGATAAACAATTTGCTGTGTTCCGTTCGTGATTCTATATATAGATATATATATATATATATATTATATATACATATTCAGTGATTAAAAAATGTGCAAATGAGCACGTCAAATCGTGAATATATAACAATTAAATTTTAAGATTTTAAATTAAGTCTAAGAAAAAAAAATAATATAAGTCACACTTACACAAGCGTAACCTGAGCAGGATTGTGTATTTTATCTCGATGAAATTGATCATGTGATATTCAATTAATCCTAAAAACACTCGATATAGTGTATCTTTTTATTACTGTGACGAGGTACCACTGCATACTGTTTAAAAATGAAAAAAATTGTTTGGCCAAGATTTGTTCTCGAATTGTGACTCGAAAAAAGGAGAAAAAAAAATCCACTCCGAGTCCACATGAATGAGACAATAAAGGACGAATTAATTGGAAAATTGAAAACTACGTTTTTATTATTATTATTATTCAAAAAATAGAAATACTAATAAATGAAAATATTATTTACATGTGAGATATAATTCTCACTATATACAAATAGCATGCACATGAGAGTAACTAGATTCTACAGATTTTTATGGTCTGTATTATTTATTTTTTTGGGGGGGAAAAAAATCTATGAGGAGTACATCCTCGGCAGTGTTGGCAATAATTCGTGGCTTCGCACCATCAAAATTTATGTCAATGTACTCAATTCGCTTGTAGCCAACGAGTTCCAGGTCGATTTTAATGCAATCAGGAGCTGGGCCATTACCATCCATACAGTCATTGAACCGATTAAAGTCCCAATCAAAAATACAAATTGTTCCTGTGTAAGGAAACGATTTTTAAACCGCCATACTACTTGTATACATCCAAAATTCCATTTAGTCATCACTAACTGACCTGCATACGTGCCGACAATCAGGTAACCAGCGTAAAAAGTAGACGCTGACAATTTTTGATTATAGGTATTAAAAAACCACCAGTCAAATCGATGTTTTTCACTCAGTATTTTATTTAATGATCTTCGGTTTGAGTGATGGTTCACAATAAACTGCGATGTCTCTGTATAAATAAAAGAAAAAACGATAATTACTCGTGAAAATTTAATGAAAAAAGTATTACAAAGGAATTTTACCTGTTTTTAGATATACACTGCCGTCATTCCTCCAAACACACAAGTATTTTGTTTGAAGATTTGTGCAAAAATCATTTTTTTGCGGGACAAACGATAACTTTCCATCCTCTGCTCGCACTATCTCGTATCGGTAGATCCATATTGCACTGCTCACTGTTGTCGACAATACAACAATTTCCAACTGTTCGACAAACAAATATATAGTTTTCTATATTAACTTTTCTAGTTTAAATGCTTACTTACATCAGATCCGTTAATCTGAATGTTATTGATAACACAGCCGTCGACTAGTGGTAGTACAATTTTTTCGTTTGATTGCAACCCATCCAATGGAGCGCGTTTCCGATGAGTTACAACTGGACCATCCACCACAAAGCATTCATTTTCAATAATGCTAAAATAAGCAGAACAAAAACTGTCAGATTGAAGAAAAGAAAAATCTAGTAGTACTTACAACAAATTTTGTGCCAGTGGAGCGTCTTTGTGCCATCGCTGTAAATCGACAGACCTTTGTCGATTATTGTCTCTGAGAAAGTCTGCGATATACATTAAAACAATTCCTGAATCATTGTTCACAGTTTCTTTGACTATGAGAAACGATCGATCGGCCGTGGAGTAAAAATCAATACGTATTCTGTTCAACGAGTCTTGCAAAATAGGTTTTTTAAAGTTGGTTAGATCGTAAACATATGATTTTTTTTCCTCCAGATTTCCCTTCAATTTCAGCAGTATGGTTGTGTATGTGTCTGGAAAAATATCAAAATTACAATGTAATCCATCAATCAGAATATATAAAGAAAATTCAGGCATCGTACCTGAAATACAGCCTTGACAAATTCGCCAAGCACCATCAGACGATGGTACTTCAGAGATTGTAAAGTTGTTTTGAAGCATAGCGGGCAGATTTTTCCAGGCAAAAAAAACCTCTCGTGGAATGTTGTGCGCTCGGGCATCCTTCC
The DNA here is from genome assembly GCA_002156465.1 of Macrocentrus cingulum. Classification (NCBI taxonomy): domain Eukaryota; kingdom Metazoa; phylum Arthropoda; class Insecta; order Hymenoptera; family Braconidae; genus Macrocentrus; species Macrocentrus cingulum. The sequence continues at coordinate 42,531 of MVJL01003354.1, read as the reverse complement.
AGAAAGACTCCCGCCAGGGAAGTGTGGAGGATGGAAACTTGACCTTGAGGATGTCATTGAGAGATGTTTTAGGAATGTGTTTTATACAAGCCTTGTACCACACTTCAAATCTTGTCAAGAATTGATCAATCATGTGCCTCCAAGATTTAGAGACTTGTCGCACTTCAAGCAAGTGTTCAGGATTCTCCAAAAACACACCTTCTAAAATTTTTTCAGCCATTTCAATCGGTAATGATTCCATATTTATCATTTAATTGTCCAAATGTTAAAATCGAAAATTGTATTTTTTCTTGGCAGAAGATTTGATAACCTCAAAATGGCTAACATCGATTATGGCAATATAATTTAGACACTTTGACACACACATGAATTGACTAACAATTTATAACGGTTAATACTGAACATTTGCTACAATTATCAGTCACACTAAACTCTATTTTATTCTGTTATAACTGACGTATATGTATTGTATGTGTGTACTGTGTACATAGACCATCAGTGTTGCTTATTATTTTTTCTCATCCTCGGGGTACATTGGCTGCATTTTCATGGGTGAAGCATGCCGCGTCAAGAATATGTGTGCATGAAAATACGCCCGGAGCCTCAAACTTGGAAAAAAAGTTCTCAGTCATCAGTGGCTACTGACAACGGTACGACGTTCAAACGATCGAACACCATAGTTAATATATAGATAATATTTAATAAATGAGTAAAATCGCGAAGTATACTATTCAAATTCAATCATTGGGGATTAAGTCATTAAAAATAAAAGAAGTAGGTAAGCGCAAACTTTTTTCGCAACTCCTTCAATTTTCCAGACACCATTTTTTTATCAAATTTTTATTTTCCAAAGTATTTCCAAAAATGACGCCCGATATAAAAAATTTATTTTACATTTCCATATAAAATAATATTTTTCATTATCTTGCATACTTATTTACATCTATATATATGATTTTTTGTAGGAACATCACGCAAGAGGATGTTTATCTTGAGTCACTGTTGACCATCAAAATAATTGATGAACTTGGTCGAAACGAACGAGCTAGAAAATTAAATAAACAGCAATAATAATTAATTGTGTTATTGACGTCACCAGCGCACCCTCATATTTATCGGCTCAGGTCGCTATTAATATGGGAGTCGCAGTTGTATCGATGGTTATTAGTTGCTATACTTTGACGTAAAAGAAAAAAAAATGGTGTTACTGCTGATGGTGTTATCGATCCTTTGCCAGTTGACTCAAAATCCAGTCGCAGTGCCTATATGGTAAATTCAGACATCGATTCAGCTCTAGAAATAAACAATATATAATGGTATGTACATCTCGGCTATTACTTATAAGTATTGCGCTTAAAATTTCATCTAATGTACAATCTTTTTTTTTCTTAACAGCATCGCATTTTAGAATTATGTTCCATTAACGTCAAAACCGGTGCTATATTTTTCAAAAGAGAAATTACACAATGCCTTTCATCCCAGACGCAGACCGCGTTTCAAATACTGTTGTTTATATTTTGATGTCGTTGACGGTATTAATACAGATTTGACTCATTTCACCAAATTTCAATTTATAATTTTGTTCGGTAATATATCGCAAAATCTGATGGAAATTTGATGAATTATCTAATTATGTCGAGGGGTTATTTGGATAAACTCATAATTTTCACAAATGACGATGATTGGTAATATATCGCAAAATCTGATGGAAATTTGATGAATTATCTAATTATGTCGAGGGGTTATTTGGATAAACTCATAATTTTCACAAATGACGATGATGAGGCCGATAGTAATGTGAAATGTGATAATTATAATTTAATACTAACCTATTCTTTGATTCTGGAAAAGGAAAACATCATTCATTTATGTAAAAATTAAAAAACTCAGATGATTATTACAAGGACACTAGAATTTTTTTTTCTTCTCTTATACTTTATCTCATTATACTACATCATTCATTTATGTAAAAATTAAAAAACTCAGATGATTATTACAAGGACACTAGAATTTTTTTTTCTTCTCTTATACTTTATCTCATTATACTCTGCACTCATCTTCAGGGCTATGTCACTGAAATACTGACAGTGCTTGTAATTGCACCAAATGCCGAGTCGCTGGATTATCTCAGCCCGTCAGATTATACTGTATACTATATGGCAACAGTATGAGTAAAAATTTTGAGTCGTTTCGCGAACGATTTTCCAATTTCAAACAACACGATGGCGAGCACTGTATACAGAATTAGCCTTAAGCGATCTCCACGTATTTAATTAGTACGCGTTGGCTACTGGAGGATCGTTTCGGGATAATACATAACAGACTGAGCGAAAGTGGGATAATGTATACAAGTGGCCGAAAGTCGTAGAAAATTCAGCAAAAATAAAAGCACAAATTCAGGATTCAAGTGCTGAGTACAGCACAATGAATACTCTAGAGAATTTAAAAGTTTTTTTCATATAATTTTGTTTGCAGGTCACTTAATTTCCACATTCGTCTGCGTTGCTGAAATATTACACTCGAAAGAAAATTTTAATCAAAACTTGACAAATGCTTTGAAGTTTTTCTTATGTGAATACCCTTTTGAACTGATGAATGTACACGCAAGCTGGAACGCCCTATTAGGTACATATTGAGAAGCTATTCGAAATTGTTAATATAATAGGTAATATATTGACTCTATGCATAGGTAAAATATGGCAATCATGTTGGAGATATTCATCGCATTATTTTCACATGGAAAAACTTCCAAACACGTAATAAAGTGGCCTGCTGCTATATAAATACACACCCCAATGATATTATGCTTACTAATAAAAATTGTTCTAGCTCAGTCATTGTGATCAAGTTTATATATAGGTATAGTCGACATATACAGAATCAATAAACACGTATAGCACATAAGAAAACTTCAAAGCATTTGTCAAGTTTTGATTAAAATTTTCTTTTGAGTGTAATAGTTCAGCAACGCAGACGAGTGTGGAAATTAAGTGACCTGCAAACAAAATTATGAAAAAAACTTTTAAATTCTCTAGAGTATTCATTGTACTGTACTCAGCACTTGAATCCTGAATTTGTGCTTTTATTTTTGGTGTATTTTCTACGTCTGCCACTTGTACATTATTCCACTTTCGCTCAGTCTGTTATGTATTATCCCGAAACGATCCTCCAGTAGCCAAAGCGTACTAATTGAATACGTGGTGTAAAATTTCCTGAATAGTTTCTCAATATGTACCTAGTAGGGCACTCCAGCTTGCGTGGACATTCATCAGTTCAAAAGGGTATATTCGCATAAGAAAATTAAAAATGTATTAGTATCAATTTATGAAGGTCGCTCCAAAATTATTTCTGTTACGTAGACTTTATCGACAATTATATCTACGTATATTATTATATATGTAATTGTACATTATATAAAAGATTGATGAAATTATGTTACAATAAATATATTTTTCGCACAAAAAAAAAAAAAAACTTTCACATATTCCAATAGTTTTTCAGTCATTATAAAATTCGAGAAGTATATATTGAATTTGTTTTCAGAATTCCAAATAAATACGTTGAAATGTTTTGCTATATATATGGTTAACAAGTGTTCTGTAAAACTTTATATGGTTTATAATTTTTTTTAAGCTCATTTATAATGTCCTATATAATGAAAACACGAGTTTGATATGAAAAATATCTCAATAACTCGCAGCGTTGTTGTCGGCAGCAATGAACCCACCCATCATCAATTATCGCGAGGAACTCATTTGCATCTATGCTTTACTACAAAAACAACCACAGATGCCGCCAAGCCAAATGCCAAGATAATAATACAAGTTTACATATTTTTTGTGCTGATGGTTCGTGGGCATATATGCGTGGCATGTATGTGTGTGGCATGATGTGTGGCATGTGGCGCGAAATCTGCATTACCGACTTTTATCGAAAATGGCGCTGCAAATGGCGGCAATCAGCTGATGACGTTCGAATTTGTTGTTCATTTGTATATCATTCATTCACTATGAACGATTCTCGTGGTTGCCAGTCGCGAGATGACTTAAAATTACTTGTCAATAGGATTTTTGCACCGTTAATACGAAAACCTTCAACATCGTGCAATAAAGTCAGTTCCGGTGAGTATCATACCTGTCATTCATTTTTTTGTTCTGAGAGTCAAAGAAACTCATTGTTAGTCGTTTTTTAGACTCATGCCATGCAGTTTTGTCACCACGAAAGTCATCAATTCATTTAGACCTGAGTCACGAGTTGGAAAATGGAAGAAACGAGAAAATTCCGAAGGAATCATCGCTGTGTAATCACTGTATCCTGTCTCTCAAGCGACCCTTGGTCATCCCCGTCGCCAGGCACCAGTTGCTGGGTGTCGAGCATCACGTAGCTTTTCTCCGGGCCATTATTTGGCTCAAAACAGACGCATACTCTATGCAAAAAATTCCCTTGAGCAATGTGAGCACTGTTTTGGAAAACTTGTCAACTATCATGAATCAACTGATGTCACCGAGCGATTACAAGGACTTGGGAATCAATGATCTGTTCTCAGCATTTCCTGGCGTTAATTTAGATAATCAACGCACCGACGAAACGTTAAATAAGCAGAGGCAAAGATTAGAGAATGCCCAGATGAGCCAGGGGACAATTCTCGCGCCGGATTCAGACAGAGAGGCCAGCCAAATCAGTTGTCCAATAAGTTTTGGTGAAGGATCAGTTTACGAGGGGAATTCAATCAATTTCCAGGAATCCAGTAACGTTGCAGATAGTGGAATTCATGATTTTACCAACGACTCATCCATTTTCACTTTAAATCCCAGTACCTGCATAAACCAATGTCCAGAGACTCAAAATCCACCAGTCGTTGATGGTACGTCAAGAAAGGCCGTTGAAGAATTGTCAAAAAATACACGGAATACATCAGACGAGGTAACAGTGTCCTCCATGTTGATCTCAACGTCTCTCGAGGGCATACAAGCGAACAATTTAGCTCTAAACACGATGCGAGTAATACTGAGCTTTCTACAAGATGCCACGGCGGCGAAAAGTTATAAAAATGGTGTGAATAGCATCGAGGAGGCCACTAAAACTGTTGTAGACTTTATTGATATCGTTAGCAGAGAAGAATCTGTGTATTCGTCGACGTGTTACGTCAATTTTTTCACCTGCCGTGTCATGAGTGCTGTCAGAACAATTTTGGACAACTTGTCATGCAGAAATCTCACGGTAAAATTTTTTTTCCCCACTTTTTTTAAGTTTTTAATTGATGAATAATTGATTTTCAGTCTATTGAGCAGCAGTATCACACAGAGATAGTGTTGCAGCTGTGCGAATGCAATCAAATTTGTGAGCAGACGATTGATCTCCTTATTGATAAGCTGACGCATAAATTGGAAGAAATGGAGGACCTAGAGTCGATTCTGGCGGATGACAGGCTCCCAATTATTGATGATAGTGCCCACGATTTCTATTTGTCCGCGCTCGAAGTGGCTATCATTAAATTCTGCAAAATGGTCCAGCATAATGCCCACTGTTTCGATGGATCTACTCATTATAACTTGATTTACACGTGGCAAAAATTGGGCAGGCGAATTGGTGTCGCTGAAGAACGCTGGGTGAGAATGAGAGCCTTGACTATGACCTGGATTGAACGACTGCAGGTTTTGATGAAGTTGGATATTCTAGTCTGTGCGGGAACTTATGGTTCTATCACTAGAATGATCGCAATTTTATCGAATCTTCTAGCATGATTTGTCTCAAGTTGAAAATAAATGTTAGGGTATAATTATTCGATATGTTTTTAATTTTTCATATCAGTATTTAAAGAAAAAAAAAAAACTTATTCGTTACATTAACATACAAATCAGTAAAATAATTTAATAATACACTGGTTTAATGTTAAATTAAAGAATAATTATGTATCTCTCATAAAAAAATGTGTTATCATACGCTTAAATATTTTTTTTTTAAGATATCGCATTTACAATTCTTAACTCTGTTGTTTACTTATAGTTTAAAATAAAAATGGAAAATATTTTTATTATTCAACGTGTTTATAAATTTAATAATTGAATTAAAAATTCAGTAAGTGTATAAAAATTCAGTTTCCAAACTCGAGAGATTAATAATTATTATAATAATGTGATTTTAATATTAATGGCTGCTTTTTAGAAGTCTTAATGTATTATTGAACTATATAGTAGATGACAGCTCGCGCGCTTTTCTTTTTTGTTTTTATGGGCCTGAATATAGGGGTTTGATAAAAAAGAGCGCTCCTCACGTGATGTGGATTGACCAATAATATAAGGAATTGTGGCTTCGGCGGTTTGATATCTCGCTCATGTTTTTTAGAATACCTATATACACGAGGAGGAGGGGGAGGAAAGAATTGGAGTACGTTGTAAGTGGGCATCAGTGCTTATCAGAAGATTGATTGAGCGTGTTAGAATATGTTCCGTGGATTATTGTAATAAAGTGGTTTAAATTATATCATTTCGAATAAACAACACTTTTTTCTAAATATGATAAAAAATTATACTCTCTGATAACATGTATTTCTTGAAGATATTTAGCGGAATGACGACAAAGTACTGGAACTAACAGTATTCGATGGTAGAATTTTTAAACAAAAAATTTTTTTTTCAGATAAAGTTGTATTAGCGTTTTTTTTATTAAGTTGTGATTTTTTTGACGTTCATTAGACTTTTAAGTGGATATATGGAAGTTTTCTGTCAAGATTTTAAGACGCAATAAACACCCTTTAATTATCATAAATGAATTGTCGATTTATTAACTATAATAAGATTAAGCGTTGTTATTGTTATCGGCAATCCAAAAATACTTTTAATAATTCCAATTTTGAAGAAAAAAAAACTAATACACAATTTTTCCGATAAAAACCAAAAAAACTGTGTGTATAATTTTTTTTTCTATTGTATTTATACATTCAGATTCCAAGACTCACATTGTGCACTGTATAAAATTTTATATAATTGTAATTTAATTTTAAATTAAATAAAATAAATAAATAAAAAATTATTTATTTTTTTCTACAATTAATAAAAGTACAATAGGCACTCACATCATCACAAATCTTTTTATCAGTTCAAGACGGAGACAGAAATATTGCAATTGCGTCGAAGGCCGGTTTCAAGATATCCAATAAATATTCCGACGTTTACAATAAGGTATATTAAAACATCTATATAGCGTTGAACATAGGTAAAGCAAATCAGCATTGAATCATGAATTTGCAACATTTATGTTTAGTCACGCCTCGTGCTCGATGTCTCTCATTCAGGTTTTAAACTTGAAAAACATTAGGAAGATACGCAAGTTTTTTTTTCTACATGTAGAAAAGATTTATGGCAGTTTTAATAGATATATATATAATCTCGACAATACATAATGCCTATAAAAATCACTAGAGCTCTCAGTTAACCCGAATTAAGAGTGTAAAGTGTGTCTATAATGGGGCTTAATGATTGTGTGTCGGGTGAAAAAAAATAACTGCGAGATTTTTGTGCATGAAAAATCACTCGTTTTTAATTTGATCTAATATTTAACTATTTTTTTATCGAGTTATTAACCAATTATTTATTGTTTTATTCGGTATTTCGAAAAATATTTAAGATTAGATATAAAAATCTCCATCGTAAACACACGAGATAAGATAATATTATTAATTAATATATATACTTGTACACTTTTATATCACGCCATTTCATCGTAAAAATTTTTATCTAGTTGAACTTGATCGTTATAGTCCTAAATCTGAAGACTCGGGTGCATAGAAGATCGAGTTCTGTGTGTGACGATTTTGCATCAAACATTTGAACATGTTTGAAAAAGACAAATTTGAATAATATTGAGTGTTGGAAATCTTTTAACACTTGGTGATAATTTTTAATTACTATAGGGAGGAAAAAGAGCACGCGCTGCGCACGCGCCTACACTCTATTACAATTAAATCTCTCGCGCGTTTCAGTTTAGTCTACTTTTTAAATTACGCGCCCTTCCGCAACCAATGAATTTCGTGGCTTCACTCTGAAGTTAGGTTTAGGTCGCAATTCGATCTTTTGGGTCACCTCTCTTTTTTTTATAATAGGAATACGAAAATACAAGAAAAATTTAATTTTTAAGTTTATCAGTTGTCTTCTTTGATGTGAATTTTAGTTTGTCAGAAACTTTTTCTTCGGAAGTTACTGGAAATTGAGATAAATACAAATAATAATAATAAGCATAAAAATGATGAAGAGTTTTTATCTATTTTTATTGCTAGTCAATTATGCGATATCGCGTGTTGGATCGAAAGACCTTGAATACCAGTTTGTCGCAGTGGTGAGTTATTTGTATTTATTATAAATATGGTAAAATCATATTATGCCAAAAAAGCAGAAAAGAAACATTAATCTGATATTTTTGATATTATCTTTATTTAAAATGAGTTTTAGAAAATTTAAGTAAGAAAAAAAAAAATTTGTGAAAATATACTTTTTAGATATCTCGCTATTGTAGTGATTTTTTTTTTAGTTTTTATGGATAACTCGGTAACAAGACGAGATAACGAAAAATATCATCATCAGACTTAAATGATTGAACATCTAATTATCTATAAACAATGTTAAATAGGTTTTTTTTTATTATTGCCTCGTTTTCGAGATATTTTGAAAAATAAAAATTTCAGATAAACAACATCTCAAATACTAATAACTGAAATACAAAAAAAAATTTCTTCAATATTTTTTGTAGAAAATTTAATGATAAATCGTTTTGTTTTTCAGAATATTTCTCATTATTTCGTTTATTTATCGAGTTATCAACAAAACAAAATTACTAAAACTAATTATTTCCACTTGGAAAAATCCCGTAGGAAAAAACTCCATTGAGAGTCGATTTCCATTGGCAATTTCCCATTGGGAGACAAAAGTAACCATTGTAACAAATGGGAAACTGCCAATGCATGGAAGAGGCTTTATCAATGGAGTTTTTTCTTACGTCAACCTTCACAACAAAAAAGAAAATTTTTTCACACCAACCAATCTTTTTAAAACATATTCTAAATACAAATACTTTGTTATAACAACGCGATATGAAAATTATTTTATCTTTTGCAGGTATTTCGTCATGGCGATCGTGCACCAGATCGCAACAGCGAGATGTTCCCGAACGATCCATACTACAACTACAGCTTTTATCCCATGGGCTTGGGAGGATTAACCAATGTGAGTATATAGGTATTTCAACAACTAAAAATAAAAAATAAATATAATCAATATAGCCAATAAACATATGAAATAATTTACCAACTAAAAATTACCTCTCAGCAACCGAAATGCAAGTAGATTTCTCATTTTATAATATAATTCAAAAATAATTTTTTTTTTTACAATACGAATGCGATAGTAAAATTGTATTGATTAGTCGTGTATAGATTGATATTAATTTCAACTAGAAAAACATATAGATATGAAAATTGAAGTTTATATTTAATAAATTATCGCATTCGAAAGTTACCTTTGACAAAATCATTAAAAAATTGGATTTTTTTTAATCAATCGGTTTAGTTCATCTTTGAACTTAACCTTCGTAATGGTCCATAGAGAAAGTATCTTGAGTTTTATTAGAATCCGTCGAGAATTGTCGACGCTATCCTGTCTTATAAATTTTTGGACTGAACGAATTTTCTGTCTCAGTCTCAGCTGAGTGGAAAAATATACTAAAATTTTTTTAAAAATTGCGTTATGACAGCGGCAATTAGTTGGATTTTGAAAAAATTTACAAAAAATTCTCTTAAACAATAAATTTGATTTTCTGTCTTCAGACTGGCAAAAAACGACTCTACAATCTCGGTGGAGCTCTCCGCAAACGCTACAATAAATTTCTGGATGATATTTACAACCCAAGTGATATAATAGCGCGCAGCACAGATTACGATAGGACAAAAATGTCTTTGCAACTGGTTTTGGCAGCTTTATATCCTCCAAAGAAATCTCAAATCTGGAATTCAGACTTAAAATGGCAACCAATAGCAACAAACGCAGTGCCTTCAATTCAAGACAATCTCATGGTAGCTGAATTGTGTCCGCGGTAAGAAAATTTTTCTTTCTCTTCTTTCTATTTCAATCGAAAAATAAATATTCTACAATTTTTTCTAGATACCTAGAGGAGCGTGAACGAGTAAGTAAGTTGCCTGAGGTAGTGAGAGAGGTAAAAAAATTTCAACCTCTGATGGAAAAGTTGACTTACCTCACGGGTAAAGTCATAAACACGACTTATGATTTTTATAATCTTTATCACTCGTTTGTTGCTGAATCTACGATGAATCTTACACTTCCTGACTGGGCGCAGGATTTATTTCCTTACGGTGCTCTATACGATGGAATTCTACTTGAATATAAGATATCCAATTATAATAAACAGTTAAAAAAATTATTTGGAGGTAGGAAAAATATTAAAATTACAAAATATACCATGATTTACAGGTAATTTAATGTTTTAGGCATGCTACTAAAAAATATTCTAGATACAATGAAGACTTTGGTGGAAAATAATCCGAAAAATGGTAGTAAAATACATTTGTTCAGCGGCCACGAAACAAATATTGTATCTCTTCTAAACACACTCGAGGTTTTTGAACCACACGTTCCGAGATATGGTAGTGCGATTATTCTAGAATTACTTGCTGATAATATGGATTTTTATGTAGCTGTAAGTAAACATAAAAATATTCTTCATATCAAATTTGAGATTTCGATAAACTATAATTCTTTTTTTATAGGTGCACTACAATACTGCAGATAATCAATTTAAAAAACTACTAATCCCTGATTGCAGTGATCCATGTCCATTTTCAAAATTTTTAAAACTTTTTGCAGATGTTATTCCAACTGATGAAGAAATTATTTGTATAAAAACAAAAATTTATGAAAGTGCTCCTGCAGGCACGTAAAATCATTTTTTTTTTGTGTTTCGATTTTATTTATGTATAGAGTTTTTAAAAATTTATTTTTAAAATAAAATTAAAGATTTTGAGGCATCAAAAATTTTTTAGATGATTAAAAATATCTTTAACAGATGAAAAATATTAAAAAAATGTATGTCTACTAAAATTTGAATTTATTTTTTAAAGCAATTATATTGTTAATTATGTCTATTAATAATTCCCAGCACAAATTGATATTGTTTAATGAAATATGGCTTAATTTATTAATAATTAATAATCTATATTAAATAGAAAAATACAATATTCATGTGTGTTAACAGATATTCTTAGAAAATATGTGATATTTATTCAATGGTAAATATATGCAGGTGGTATTTCGTCTCGTGATTGTCAGTTTTATTTACAAATCGGGGCTATAAATATCTTCGTGATGATAAATTGCTAATGAATTAGCATTTAAATAGAAATTTAGACAGTTAGATTGCCAGTGTTTCTACAAAATCATGAAAGCATTGTGGATTTTTTTGTGCTGCTTAATTGCATGTAATTGTGAATTGCGACTGTTGCAAGCACTTTTTCGACATGGTCATCGTACTCCCGATATTGGTGCTGCTTTAGGTTTCAATTTTTATCCGAATGATCCTTATTCAACTGGAAAATTTTATAAGATAGTTAATGGAGAGCTAACTGATGTAATTTTATGAGATTTTTTTTTTTTTTGGTTTAGTTGTTATTTTAATTAATTTTAAATGATTTCAGGAGGGTAAAGAGAGTTCATATAATCTCGGAAGATATTTTCGAACGAGATATGGTACCTGGTTGACACATGGAAATTTTTCTACTGTTAAACTTGTTAGCAGTTTGATGAATCGCTGTAAAATGACTGCTCAGCTTGTCGCCGCTGGGCTATTTCCCTCTTCGGAGAATCAAAAGTTCTTATAATCTTATACTACATAATAAAAAAAATATCGAAAGTCAAAAAAGTCGAGGCACTAAATGCCAGACGGACTCGTATATACATCATATCTTCTCTTTCTTAGTTTTTTGACGATAACTCGGTAAATAAGCATAATATCAAAAAATGTTACTCAAGTCAAACGATTGATGATAAAATTTTCTACAAAAAGTGTCAAATAAATTTTTTTTTAATCTTTCATAATTAGAAAAAAAAATTCCAATTTCAAAAATATTCAAAAATTGTAATTATTTAAAATATCTCAAAAATGGCTCAATTAACAGCAAAAATGTACTCTATATTTTTTCTAGAAAATTTAATTTCCTATCATTTATCTAGAATAAAATTTTTCATTATCTCGTTTATTTACTGAATTATCTAAACTTTAACAAAAAAAAAAAAACAATTACACAATCTTTTAGTGACACAAAATGTCAAGATAACAAAGAAAACTATCTTGTTGACTGTAAAATACTGATATATATACTTTTCTGTTAATTAATTATAGATGGAGTCCAGAATTAGAACTGAATTGGCCATTAATATCGGATGTTTCAACGATAAAAAGACTTTTTTACAGTGCCTTTATGTGTGAAAATTACAAAAATAGTATGGAAGAAGCTAAGAAAACCGATATAAATTTGATGACTTATATGAACACGTCGAGTGAGTTTTATCAATCACTCTACCACCACACTGGATACAATGGCACACTGCGTGTAGCTTCATCTGTGTATTTTACACTCATGTACCAGGTATTTTATATAATTTTTATTTACGTTTCCAAGCACTGTGCAATTAATCGGAATTATTTTGTGTACTGTAGAAATCTCTAGGTCTCGCACTGCCAGACTGGACTAACGGAATATTTCCCGATGGTGAATTAAAGCAGGCGGCATTGATGGAGTTGGTCACGATGAGCTACAACGATCAATTAATACGATTAAATGGTGGCTTCTGGTTGAAGACGTGGCTTGACAACATAGATAATCTCATCGCTGGCAAACTAGACTCATTGATAAAGATATTTTTCTACTCGGGTCACGAAACCAATGTCAGCAGTCTTCTTATTGCTCTTGGCATCTCTGAACCTCACATTCCTCTATTCAACAATGCGGTTATACTTGAACTTCACGAACTTGATCATCAGTTTTTCATAAAAGTAATTCAATTGTCTGTTTATTATTAATAGTTAAAATTATTAATTATATTTTTTATCCTACAGATATTGTACAAACAACTTTTCAACACTACGGAATACGTCATTCCAGGCTGTGATGATGTTTTGTGTCCTTTAGAAAGATTTAGAAGAAATTTTGTTAAATTAATTCCAGATAATATTGAGCTTGCTTGTGGTAAATTGATATCGTTTTTTAATTAATTATTCATATTTTTATAAAAATTTTTTTTTTATTTTTTGTTGAAGTAGATAAAGTATTTTATGCATTATATTTTAACTATCTCATAAATCGTATCTATGGATAAATACATCACACATTCTAACTTGAGGACTATATATCACTATAATAACGTTGATAAGTGGAATGTGAGAACCGCCCTTTTTTTATTTTTTAGTTTCATCATATATGTAGCGGTATAAGAGTTTATGTTTAAAAAGCGTATCAGTATAGTTGAATGTTTGAGTGCGATAAAAAAATTTTCTTTATCAAATTCTCACGTGTAGGTATATATGAACATCCCGCGGTTTTCATAATTTTTTATGGATAACTCAGTGATTAAGCTAGATAACGAAAAATATTACAATAGTGATATTGTTCGGAATTAAATTTTCTATAAAAAATGTTGGATACATTTTTTTGATTTTTTATATACAATGTAATATTAATCCTCCAAAATAAGTGCTCCACTGCGTAAAAAAATGAGCGCCAAGTTTATTATGCGCCTGTTTGTTGAATTTCAGAAGTGTAGAGGCGCGCTAAGCAGGTTCAAAGCTCTGATTTTCACGATTACACTATTATTAATTGATTGAATTAATTATTACCAAACTTGGCCTTTACTACAGCGATTTCACACATTTTTGCAGAGTCGTATGAACTTTGGGCCTATTTTTTTTTAACAGTGAAGCTGTATTTTTGAGGGATTTCACATATTTTTGTAGTAGTAAACAGAAAAAAAAAATCTCTAGATAGATTCTTTGTAAAAAACGATCTAAACCTCATCTTCAGCAGCCATCATTTTATTCCATCCCCCAGGGTCCATAACACAACCACATTCCTTTCAGAACTATGCACAACCTAAAATTCTAGTCCGAAATACACGCAATACCATATGTAATACATGTACACGTACTGCATTTCACTTTTACTGTATTATCTGATCAACCAATCACTGTGCGAGAAAAAATGTCTAAATTTACTGCAGCTGTTTTTTTTTTTTGCAATCAACTAATCACAGCGCGAGAAAATTTCAAACAACCATTCAAATCATTGCCTAGAATTCAGCAACCAATCAGCAAAATATCACATTTTGCCTGGGGATAAAATTTTGATTTGTTCCCAAAAATCGGGGAAACATTCGTTACTAAGGATTTATTTTCCCTATTACTGCACCGAATTCAATAATTCTAAGCCCAATCGAAAGGGCATCATCGACTTTATACAGGTATCTAAGGAAAAATTAGAATAAAAAAATTCTTTTCCAAGATATTTCAACTTGAATTTTTCGTTGTGCCACTGAACTCGGCGCAACACTCTAATATACCGAGTCTCTCGATTTTAAGTTTTTTATAAATAAACAGATCTTCAATCATTGAAGTTTTATCTAATTTGTTTTTATTATCGAGCGTAGTGATCGAGTTATCGCAAAAAAACTGAAAAATATTACGAAAATTGCTCCCAATATCCATTCGAAATTACAAAAAATTACTGACGCGATATATGAGTGTATAATAAATAGTTTTCTGTCATTTAACAGAGTACAATACATATATACAATCACGTAATGCAACGTAATTGCTTTTGAAAATTAACATATAAATTGTCGTATGAATTGGTCAATTAAAACGCATGATAAATTTCGTAGCTACAATCTAATTGTGAAATTGACTTTATTGCTATATATTTTTGTATACATATTGTCATCAATCACCAGCAGAGATTAGCACCTAATATGTATATTCATCCTAATTAAAATTTGCCATTAATGATTATCAATTATGTAAATTTCTGATTAAATATAAAAATCAAGGAGAAAAATTATTCCCCTACTTTCGTGTTATGTAATCGAGGCGCACAACCGCAGGCACATTCTTCTTTTTCTTTATCATCACTCTCTCGAGTATCATTTTCTTCACCGTTGACCACTCAGTGACTCAGTTCTCCACAACACGCTGAAGCGCACGAGGCGTGTTCACAATTCTTCTCTGTTTTCGGTTCTTCTATTTATTTTTCTTACTACTTTAGTACATTCCAACGTTATCTTAAATATAAAAAACCTGCTTAAAATCTATTAAGTCAGAGTAATTCTAATAAATTTAGTGATTGCATCATGAATTTGACCTGTTTAATGATACTTGAGAATATTTTTTAGTGTTAAACTGATTTTTCAGTGTTTAGAAATCATTAAGATTAATTGTGGATATATAAGTATATGGTGGTTCTAAAGTATAATATGAGGTATTTGCTTTCAGTTCTAACTCACGCCTGCGGAAAGTGACATGATGATGATACGAAACGTGATCATTTTTTCCTCTATTTTCTCCATCTTCAGTTTGAGTGCAGAAGGACTTAATTTAGAATATGTCGCTGTGGTAATATTTTATCTATACTTTATGCAGTGTACGAATTTATCCTGGAATTTATTTATTATAGTGCATAAACAAATATTTTTTAGGTGTTTCGACATGGCGATCGTGCTCCAGAGAGTAACGCTACAGAATCTTATCCAAATGACCCGTACAAAGACTATAATTATGGTCCCACTGGTTTTGCAGGACTCACTAATGTAAGTCAAATATAAAAATATAAATAAAAATTGTTTGAGATCTTTGAATGATTTTTTTTTAGAAATTGAATGACATAAAAAATGGATTTTGAGGTTTCGTTGCGGTTAATGACTTTGCTTTTGGATCAGTTTTTTAATCACAATCTCAGATTAGAGTTGATCGGTTTTTTCAGAACAGAAGTTTCTTCATAAATTATTCACCGTCGATTAACAATCTATAATCCTCAAAATTAAAAAAATTTTTTTTATTCAGTAAATTCAATAAAACCACAGTTTATAGATTTTTTCATTATTTATTTGATGCGCATTATCGTGTTTTGTAAAAAAAAAAAAAAACTTCGATTCATATTTGAAATAAGTATATATTAATGTAAAAAAAATTAAGAACATTTATTTTTTAATATTTAATATTTAAGAACCAACTGAAAAATATCTGGAAAGATTTTGAAAATAATTTAAAAGTTTTGTTGTGAAATATTCTTATCATATCTCTTTGATACACTCCGATGATCACATATTTAGATGAAAAACATAAACTCTGACCACAGTTTCAGATTTATTTTATTAAATAAATATATATCATCTTGTGTTTTAATAAATAAACTGATAAAAATATTTAATTATAATAAAAGTAGAATAATATTGCTCATATAAAACTTTATAAAATTGATTTTTTTTTTCCATAGAAAAAAAGTTAAAAAATTTTATGAAAAAAAAAAATGAAGAATAATATTTTTGATAAATTTTACAATTATATATATATATATAATATATTTTATTAATATAAAATATAATTTATAACTATAAAATTTTTGACCGAAATAATTATAAATAAATTCCAAAATTTATGTATAAAAAAAATATCCAGTTAATTTGTGTGACGAAAATGAAAATATCTTTAAAACTACAGAATATAGAAATTTTTTTCAAGAGATCTTTTTTGTAGAAAATTTTATTACTTACAAAAAAAATTCTCAACAAAATTTATGTTACTCGCATCCTTATCAAGATATTTGCAATGAAAAAAAGTCTCAATTTTTTTTTTGCGATATACACCCTTCGGTTACAGACACGCAATCAATGTATTTTTTTTTATATACAAATTTAAAAACTATTTCGGTCAAAAAATATATAATGAAAATATATGCTTTTTACGAAAAAAAAAAAAAATTTTTCAATACTTTTTCTTCATTTTAAAAAAGCATTTCAAAATTTTCATGAATAAAAAATGTTTCCCATTTTTCTTAAGTTTCATTAAAAATGCAAAACATTTTTTTCTAAATTCATCCAAATAATCTCGAGGTCTATTAATGTTTTTAGAACGGCAAAGTACGAGAGTATACACTTGGAAAATTCTTACGAAACCGCTACAACGATTTTCTCGGCGATTTATACATTCCAAAAGAGGTTCAAGCTAGAAGTACCGAGACAGATCGTACACAAATGTCCCTGCAGCTTGTCCTAAGTGGTCTATACCCGCCAAAAAGCACGCAAAAATGGCATGAGAATTTGAACTGGCAACCAATTCCATTCACCTATGTCTCACTGTACAACGACATCCTCCTGCAAGCCGACCGATGTCCACAGTGAGTTTTAAAAATCTTTATTATATTTTTCACAATTGTAAAATGATTATTATAAAAACCTAGATTTGCCGCCGAACTCAAAAAAGTCATGCAGTTGTCAGAAGTGCAGGAAAAAATAGCCAAGATGCGACCATTCATGCAAGAACTCACGACTTTAACAAATCGTTTGGTCGATACACCAGCAGTCATGGCGAGGCTCTACCATACATTCGCAGCTCAAGATGCTATGCAACTCACACTACCTTCGTGGACTTATCCGATGTATCCTAATGGCTCGCTGTTTGACGGGATTATGCTTGATTACAACATTAGAAACTACAACAGCAACATCCGACGAATTTTCGGCGGTAAGTATAAGTTGTTAAATATTAATTAAATACCAATACTCACTTAATTGTTGGTTGGTAGGCACTGTCTTGAGACAAATTGTTGAAACTATAAGCAGTATCGCTAATGGAACCAGCAAGTATCCAAAAATTAATCTCTTCAGCGCTCACGAAAGCAATATTGTCTCGCTACTCTCGAGTCTTGGCCTCTTTAACCCACATGTACCGGAATATTCGAGCAGCATTATTTTTGAATTACTTCGAGATGGCAAGGAGTACTTTGTTAAGGTAATATGTAGTACATTCAAGCTCAAATACGTCTTATTAAATAATTAAAATTGTTTTATCTACTGGAATATCGCGTTCAAAAAGGCTCAGAATATTTTTTTCTTCAATAGCGAAGCAAAACTACTCGTTTTCGCTCCGCTTGAGAGGAGCGAAAACGGACGATTCCATGTCAGGGAAAAAAACAACGAAAATCGCACGTTGTCCGTTCAAAATCGATTATTCAAACGTTTTTTTTTTTCGATTTTTTACAATTTTAAAAGTTTTTTTTTCAACTGGGGCTATAAAAGGGTCATCTAATAATTACTTCTAGAGCAAAAAAAATCGTAGATTTCAAGATTTTAAATTTTCAATTAAACAAAAGACTAAAAGAACTATGAATAATTATTTGAGAGTATAGTGATTATGAAAAAAAATTGTACGGGATGTCTTTCCGAACATTTTGACGTACGATTTATTTCAAATTGTTAATTCGAACCGGAGAAATCTAATTTTTAACAATTTAAAGATAAAAGTTTTTATATTATGTTCGGTTTATTGTTTTTTATTTAGCGAGTTATCGCTAAAAAACGGCAAGATTTCCACTAAAAGTCGCTTTAACAATAATTTTTACAACAAAAAAAAAATTTATTTATGTTATATTAAGATATCTAAACGTCCTAAAACTTATTTTCAAGACTTTTTAAACATTTGTCGATGTCCTTTTAATATATGGATGAAACATATTTATAAGCGAAAAAATTAAATGTTGATTGTAGGTGCAGTATTACCGAGGAATTCCAGCAGTTTTTGAGGAGCAGACAATTGCAAATTGTGAGAATCCATGTCCTCTTAAGGATTTTATAGATTTGCTGGGCCCTGAAATGCCATTGGATAGTCAAATGGTTTGTTTACCAACCCCAACTTTGTAGAAAACAAATTCATTTTTTTCTAAATCGTCACAAAAAAATCGATAAAAATAAAATAAATTGAAATGTATAACGAAAAATAAAAGGATGCAATTTAATAAATAATAATACTCCATAGGTTTCAAGTTTATTAATTTTTTTCTATACATCTTATTTAGATGTAATTTATAGTATCACTACTCTTACAAATTCATGATGCAAGTGCCATTTTTTTTTTCAAGTACACAAAATCGATTTATATAATTTATTATCAATAATGATTTATTAAATTTTCCATTTTATTATGAGATATTTTAAATTTAGTTGGAAAAATGTGGCTGGCAGTTTTAATGAGATGCAAGAAAATAAACAATTTTTAAATCAATTTTTAAATACATTTTACAAACCAAATGCATCAGGATGTCTATCGTGATTTTGACTGATGTCTAGTGTTCTCCTTTTACGAGAACCGACACAGTCAGATACCGTTTTTTTTCATTCTAAACCCAATAATTCTCTCTATTTCACTATTTCACAAGATAATACATCGACCTGTGATTAACTCAGAAGCTCTACAATACTTTTTTTCTTGCTAGATTAATCGTTTAGTCTCGTGGAAAGACCAAACGTAGCATTTTCCACTCATTTAACAGTATAACAACTCCTCTCGAGACTCTGCAAACATCCGATTAAATAAATAAATAAATAAATAAATAAGTAAAATTACTTTCGAGGGTATGAATAAATCGTGCACCCCTCTATGGACGGATTACCAAATGACTGATTCGATGTTTGTTTGTACTTTCGACAAACGAAAAACTAATAATATGAATAATAATAAATACGACGAGTTATCACCTCAAGTCTTAAAATAAAGATATCCCTAAATATCCCAAAAGGTGTAAATTCAAAATTAAATACCCCTTTGACATGATTAAAATTATATAATGGCTGGTTAGTCGTCAGTATCACTCTTCTTTGGTATGTTTCAATAACAAAAAAAAAAATGCCACTAGCTCATTAGCAGCATTATTTTTTGTGCCTTTGGTATTTAGAATACTAAAAAAAATTCGATTAAAAATATCGGTCGGTATAAAAAAGTCGGAATACGTTAGCTTAGAAAATTCACTTAAATGGCGATGACATTGGAGAAGCTCTGTCATAAGACGGAGCAGGAAGAGCCAAGGAGGGAGGCAAGCTGGTCGTGCTGGTGACCGTGGTGTCCAATTTCCTGGCCTCGTGCTCCAGCAGCACAGCGTCCAGGGACGGATCTTGAGCGACAGTGCGCAGAGAGTCGCCCAAAGCCTGACGTAGATGCTGCATCTCCCTTCCGGCACGGGTGCTGCGTAGGACGTAGAGCTGGCGACGTTTCACCTCCTGATTGAGCTGCTCTCGCAGCAGTTGAATTTGATTTTCCAGGCGGATAACCTGCTGGCGATGGCTCTGTTCTCGCGCTTCGAGCAGTTTCTCCGCCTGCAATTGGGCAGCTCGCAGACGCTCGAGTTCCGCCACGCGATCACGACTGGAATCTCGCGCAGAGTGCGAGTGAATGTGCAGAGTTTTAAATCTAACATTTTCCGCCTCCTTTTCCGCCAGTAAGGTCTCCAGTCTGCGTATTTTGAGCCGCAGTTCGCGATTTTCCTGCTCCAGCAGTTCCACACTGACATTCGAGCCCATGAGCTCGGCGTGTGCCTTCTCCGGGCGCTCATAACTCTTGCTGCGTCCACCCGTAGCTCTCATAGAGGCCACTTGCCTCTCGAGATTGCGTTTATCCGACTCGAGCTGGCGGACTTTCTCGCCCAGAGCGTCCACTTTACCTCGCATCTCACTGCGATCGCGCTGCGCTGTATGCAACTGTCGAACCAATTCATCGTCCTTATTTGAGGGACTGTCTTGCGGCCAAGTAGCCAACCGCAACTGCGACTCCAGACCCGAGCGCTGGACTTCGTTGTTCGCTAGGTCATTTTGAAGCCGAGAGTTTTGATCTAAAAGTGATTGATTGGTGTGCTTGAGCTCGACAGTTGCCTGTTGAGCGGCTTCCAAGCGCTCAGAAACGACTCTCCGCTCATTTTCCGCAGTGGCAAGCTGTTTCTGCAGCAGTTTTAACCGCTCGCTATTGCTCTGGGACACTGCATTGCTCTCCATGAGCGAGCGCCGGAGTACAGCGATTTCCGATTTCAACTCGCCCTCGCAAGTCGATGCACGCTCTAACGTCAGGTTCAATTGCTCTATCGTTGACTTCAATGATGCACAGCGCTCCTCCAGGCTTGCACACGTGCGACTCTGCGCGTCCAGGCGGTCCTGAATCTTTTGGAGATTGCCATCCTTCTCCTGCAGCATGATTTGCAACCGCTGCAAATCACCCTCCAACGACATTCGCTGTAATTCCAACTTGGTGGCTCGCGACTCCGATCTCCCGAGTTCCTCCTGCAGATTTCGCTTTTCGTTCTCCAATCTATTGAGCATCTGCTTCATTTTTTCCAACCGCTCTTCGTACTGACCCTTCTCATCCGACTCACTGCTCACCGTCAACTCGAGCGCAGTCACTCGCTCGCGCAATTGTTCATTTTCCTGCATTTTCTGGAGGAACGCCTCGTGCTGGGCCTGGTAGGCCGCGACCTTTTGCGACAGTTGGCCCTCGAGCGAGGCTTTTTCATCCTGCAGACTGCGCAAGGTCGCGTTGCAGTTGCTAACGCGCGAGTCAGTTTTATTCTGATGCTCCTGCGCCTCGGTCAATTGCTTCTTCACGCTGCCGAGCTCGTTTTTGTAGTCGTCGCGCTCCCGCTCTATTTGTGCGACTTGCTGCATCAGTGAGCGTACACCCTTTCGCACGGATTCCGGATCTACATCGAGGATTATATCGCGGTTTACGTCGTGGTCTGGGTGTGCAGGACGGGCTGGACTCCATCGCCGAGATGGGCTCATCAGTTTGAACGGCATGTTTACCGTTCCGTCGAGCTGAATGCCGGCAATTCGACGCAGAGTCGAACCCACACTGCTCAGCTTCTGCTCCACGTCCTTTTTTGCGCCCTCCAGCTGCGATAGCTGACTCTCCAGAGCTCGTACTCGGCCCTCGCTGCCGCCCAGGCGCGCCTTCAGCTCTTGCAACTGCTGCGAAGCGTCGGCCAAGCACACTTCCAAGTTGTGCTTCTGATCTTCAAGCTTGCGCTCCTTGCACCGACTGTCTTCAAGCCGCACAAGCAACTCTTGCTCGCGACCACGCCACCGCTCGTCCTCCTCGTCCGCGCGCGCTCGCAATCGACCCATCTCCTGACGCGTCACGTCCAGACTGTTTTCAACGTCTATTATCTGCTTCTTTAGTTGATGCAACTGCAGTTGCAGTCGTTCTCGCTCCTCAATCTCGTTTGCCAGTCTTCCCTGCAGTTCACGCTCCTCATTTTGAGCCTGAGAGTTGGCCGATTGACTCTTTTGCAGCTCCTCCTGCGTGTAGCGCAACTGCTGCTGCAGCTGGATCTGCTCGTGCTCCATGTCGCGCAGCTGGCTCTGAACTCGTGATTTTTCCGCCTCCATTGTTGTCTTCATGTCCTCTAGGGAGGCTATTTTCTGGTAGGAGTCCTCCAATGCCCGCGATTGCTCGCGCTTTTCACCCTCGATCCGTTTTACGTGTTCTCGCAACTCTTTGTTTGTACTGTTGTACTTTTCCATCGCGTAGTTCGAGTCCGCGAGTTGGCGTCGCACGTCCACTAGCTCTTTCCGCGAGGATTCAATTGTGTTTTCGGCCTCTTTGAGCTTGCGACAAGTTTCGGACAACTGGTTCTGCAGGCTCTCAACTTTGTCCTCCGCCACGTGCAGCTGCACACTCAATTCTTCGCACTGCTTTTGCGCCGCGTCGCGCTCCTTCCACACATCCTCGATCTTCAGCTCCAGTCGCATTCGCTCCTCATCATCCTGCAGCTTTGTCTCCTCGAGTTTTGTCTTCAGGCGACTCAACTCGTCGCGCAACTGATTGATACTGCCACGATCCTGCTCCGCGCGGGCGTTTGCCTCGCGTCGCAGGCGCTCCAGGGAGTTTTTCTCCTCCTCCAATTCTCGACGCAGGTTCTCCAGCTTCTCCATCAAGGCCTGCTGGTCGTGGTGGGCTATTAGTAGCGCCTGTTGCTTGTCGTTTTCTGCACGAAGCAGCGCCTCCTCGTGCTGTTGACACAGGTTGTCAATGTGTTGCTGCAACTCGTCGATTCGGACCTGCAGTTGGTGTAATTCGTCGTCTTTTTCACCCTCCAGCGAACTTACTGTTTGTTGTAGACGTTTTTCCAGAGATATGCGCATCTGTTCTTTCTCCTCGCTCAATTTCTTACTCGTGTCGTCGTTCTGTTTTTTCAGGTTTACAATCAATTGTTGGAACTCGGCCTCTTGATTCTCCCGCGCTTGTGTCAAGCTTTGCTTCACGTCCTGCGCGCGTTTCTCACTGCTGTCCAGGTCGTTGATCAGCCGAGCGACCTGGCCCTTCAGCGCTTCCTGCTTGACCAGTAATTCCTGCTGCTCCTTTTCTAACTGTATTTTTCGCGCGTGTGTAGCTTCGAGATTGGTTTGTGTGTCGAACAGAACGCCCTCGAGCGCCTCTTTCTCGCTACGCATCGATGCCAAGAGCTCCTGCATCCGCTGCAATTCCTTGTCGCCCGTCTCCAGCAGCACCTGCTTCTCCTCGTTATCCTTCACGAGGTCTTCCAGGTTTCGATTGATCCGCGCGTTCATCTCACTCGCCTGTTCGAGTCTCTGACGCGTGCGCATTAATTCCTCGTTCAGGGATTCTTTCTTCCGCGCTAAAACTGACAACTGGTTACTTAAATCCCCACGCTCTCTCGTCACCTGGCCCAACTCCATCTCCACCTTTTCCTTCTCGATTTCTAGGAACTTGATCTTCTCTGTCAGTGTGACTTTGTCCGACTCTGAGTCCAGTCGCGCCTGCTCTGCCTGAAGCAATTCTTTGCGCAGCGAGCCCAAATCTCCCTGCTGATCCGAGCACTGACTCGACAGCTTGCTTCTATCTTCATCCATCTTTTTAAGCTCCTCCGCAAGTCGCTGCTTGTCTTTTTCGTGATTTACACAGATGGTCTCGAGTTTCATCAAATCGTCCTGCACGTCGGACTTCTCGAGGAGTATTCGTTCGAGCTCCAACTCTAATTCGCCCTTTCCCTTCTCGATTTGTGAGATTAGTGCGTCGGATTCGAGTTTTTGCTGCTCCAGCATGTCTTTGGACAGATGAATACGGCTCAATTCCTCGCGCAGTGTCAGTAGCTCTTCTCGCATGCGACTGCAACGCTCTTCCTCCGCGCGAAACGACAGTTCGCGAAGCTCGCTGTCCTTGCTAATCCTCTCCATCTCGCTGTGCAAGTACATTTTATCGTCCTCCAGACTGTCACACATTTTTTGCAATTTCCCATTGACCTTCTGTAATTTTTCGCAGTCGGCAGTCAGGCTTTCAATCGCGTGATTCATCTCGACTTTACTCTTCTCCAACATATTTTTTTCATTCCGAATAGTGTCCAAGCTTTTCTGCAGCATATCGCGTTCCTGCAGGAGTTGCGATCCCTGAGCCCGTGCCGCGTCCAGTTGTACGATCAATTCCGTGGTCTTTTCTTCAAGTTTCTGAACGTTTTCCTCTGCTGTGTCGCATTGCTTGCGAGTTAGGGTCAACTGTTCGCGATTTGTCTGCAGCTTCACTGACAGCTCGTGAATCGTCAGCTGGTATTTGTGCAGTGCCGCTTGCACAGCGCTGATTGTGCTCTCGGCAAAGGCGGGAATCGTGTTGCCGCGCGTGCCACTGCGCTTCGGCGAGCGCGGAATAGCCGAACTGGGGGATAAGTGCACGTGCGGCGGAGCCTGTAGGTTCTCGATGTCCCGTGACTCTGCGTCCTGAATCACTGCGTGAGCAATGTCACGCAGCGCAGCCTCAAGAATCTCCAATTCCTCCTGCATACGGCCTGCCTGGCCGATTCCCGCCTCGGCCTCGGCGCATCGCTCCTCCAGGCTGTGAATCTCGCGAATCAACTGATTCACTCGCTCGTCTTTCATTCGCAACTCCCCCTGGGTCGTGTCCCACTGCTGCTTCAGGCTTGACAATTCGCTTTTCAGGCCTGACGCTTCCTGCGCATGCTGAAACTGTGAAATTGCCGGTTTTTGCGCGCTTGCCTGCACCTGCAGCGCCAATTTAACGCTGCTACAGGCCGATACCATGTCGTTGGTTGTAGTTGATAACTTATTTTGAAATTTTGTCAAGTCGCGCTCGGTGGAGGATTTCATTTCCGCAAAAATTCGCTTGAATGACACGACATCGCGCCAGAGATTGAGCAGCCGATGGTGCTCGGACGTGTAGTACTCGTTGAATGCCAGCTCTTCCTCCTTCCACTCGTCCTCCTTCAGGTTCATCTCCTCCCGCAGGATGTCCCAATCGTTGCTCAGCTTCTGCAGATCATTTGTCAGCGCCTCGTTCGTCCGGTGCGACTCTTCCAATTGGTTTTTTAGCGTCGTGTTCAGCTCGAGCAGTTTTTCCGATCGCCGACGCTCCTCGGACAGCTTTCGCAACGCTGTTTCCAGGTCCTGGATCTGCTCCTCTCGCAAGTCTCGCAGTGTTTGATGCGCTGCCTCCAGTGCCGAACTGCTCGCAGACGACACTGTGGGCACTCGCGAAATCTCCGTTGGCAGAGACTCCACCATTTGACTCTCCAGTTCTGAGCATCGCTGCTTGTACTGCAGGACTTTTGCCTGCAGGCGGGATACCAGGGCCGCCTGGTGCTGCTGTGCTTGTCGGTATGTGCTCAGTCGACGCTTGTAACTCGCGGATTCCTCCTCCAGGCGATGCCGCAGCTCCAAATTCTGACGTACGAGCGCATCGGAAGTCAAATCGTCGTCACTCCCTCGGTCATTTCCACCTTCTACTGGACCGCTTGGTCCAGGCTCTGATCTCCCTCCACTCGATCTTCCTGGCTGTAAAATATTGTTAATGAAAATTTAGTTTTATGGTGAATATTTACTCGGGAAAGTTGGAAATATGTGTGTATACCGAAAAATCTACATGCCAACGATACATTTTTTATATTTTTCGAACGTCCTCGTGTAACAATTACACACATTTTTATTATTTATTTATGAATTTCATTTTTTGTTTGGAATTTTTAATGCATATAGTGTCATTGTTGTCATGTTGTCAAACAACTACAACTCTGTTTGATTATAGGTTATGTTTTTGTTTGGGTTTTAAGGTAATTTTCGAATGTTCCGCAGTTGGCGCTGAAACCAATGGCGCGACAGGGTAAATTTGAATATTTAAATTTTCAAATATATTTGAACCATTGCGCGCACGTTTTTTTTTAACCGAAAAAATTCCGTTATATCTAAAGGGCTTTTTTTCGTTAATGTAGCAATAACTCCGAAAATAAAGTAGATAATGAAAAATGTTATAAAAGTCAAATTGTAGGAAATTTTATTGTCGACAAAAAATGTAGAACAAAATTTAACTATATTTTGCTTTGTTTTCAAGATATTTAAAAAAATGAGAATTTTTTAAAAATTTCATAATTTTTTAATAACTAAAAAAGAATAATTTTTAATTTAGATTTTTTATAGAAAATTTTATCACCAATGTTTTAATTAGAATGTTTAAAAAAAAAACAAGAAAAAAATAATTATAATTAAGCGTTCATAATTAGATTAAAAAAATTTTAATTTGTTCAAATAAAACGATGCCACCCACTTTTTTTGCAATATTTTAATATTAAAAAGTCTAATTAATAGTTTAGAAAGTTTTTTGTTTAGATATACAACCGTTAACTCGCTGAAAATACGGTAAATCGCCCTGACTCGACGATTTTCCCATATATAGTTTAATAATTAAGCGCCCATGTTGAAAAAGCGATTTTTAAAACTCATTTTTTTTTGCTTATATAGCGTTATATAACTATCCTCCAATTTTAAGACCACTTCTGAGCACTCAAAACGAATGTACAAAATTCCACGATGATCTACGACCATTCGTCAAGCGTTAAAAGTATACCTTAAAAGTCCGGAAATTCATCCTATACATATGTTAACATGAATTATCTTTATTTTCGAAGGCTAAATAATCAAGTAAATGAAATACCTCGGTGTTTTTGGGCGAGCTTCTGAGAAACGGTGGCCGCCGTCTCTCCATCTGGTTTCTCAGTGTCAGATGGGGAGGTCCTTTTGAAAGTGTCTGAAAAAAAACCAAAAAATCTCCCTGATATGTTTGACATATACACTTTTTGAACTACAGTTTATCAACAGTAAGATTTGTTTATTTATTTATTTTTCAAGATAAAAAAACGCATGCAACTCCATGATTACTATTATGTAATATCAGGAAAATCATGTATGATGCTCAAGAAATTTTTCCATCTTGGCGGGTCAACTTCAAGCACAGTTAAGGTAGGTCAACGCTGATAAAATTTTTTTTTTCTTCGATAATGATGAATACTCACTTTCAAGCTGATCAGAAGATAGGACCTTGGATCTAGAAAATTAATTTATAAAATACAAAAATTTACATCCAACAGCTAGGCGCGTATTTGAGGTTATACAGAGATAAACTTGACTTATCGTATAATGACTATGCTTCCACGCTCAGTGTGCATGCAATATTTCAAGGAATACTATAGAAAAATTCAAGCATTAAAAATTCAAATTATCAAATCAAATGCAAATCCTCGGCAGAAATCTGACACGCGCTAAATGGAAAAAAGTCACGCCTTTTCTCATTTCCCCTAATGGTGATATATGGCAGAAGGGGTAAAGAGGGGGCGCAAGGCAACACCTGGTACCGCGTGTACGCTAACAATCGATATATCATACAGTCAACTCTAAGAAACCCTCGTGATTCTGCGAGTAACGTCTTTTTTGCATCATAATCTGAAGAACTTGCCCCTATAGCCATTTATAGCAGGTAATTTTATTTTTATTTTTTTTTTAGTACAACTTATTGCTTTTATTACTTCTCTATTATGACTTCACTTCAAAAGTTATCTATATTTTTATTGAAGTTTTATTGATGATTTAAACCTTTCAACAGGCTACTCATTTTCCTTTGATGAGGTTGTAAACGCGAACGTCTGTGTCCCACGCAATATGAAATCGCGCATATCATGGGAATCCATCATCTGGGTTAGTTATATTTCAAGATAATCCACAAATTCATGTTTCCAAGTTTTATAACCGTAATTTAAAGCCCGTTTATGTCTGTAAATTTTTTTCTAGTAACATCATTTTCATAGAGACGTTTAAATCTCGATTTTAGAGACTATATTTACCACAAATTATACGCAAGTCAATGACTTTTATTTTGTAAAAAGTGAAAAAATTTTATATTCTAGATTTTTTTTCGAGTGACGTATTAAAAAAAATATGGTTTATCATATTCTATAAGAATTTTTTAAAGAAATTGGCAATTGGAAGTCGCTTACGAATTTTGAAATTTTCAAAAAAGCTCAAAATTTGATTTTAGAAAAAAAAATTTTCCCATCTACGCTATAGCAAATTTTTTTACTAAATAAATTCTACAAAGTTTTAGTTCGAAATATTAATTTTACGGGTCACCTCTCAAAAAATGGTCATCTATATATGAATTTTAAAAGTTTTCAAACCACATTCTGATTTCGCACGCATGCAATGTTTTAAATGTTGATATAGTTGATATAAAAAGTGGTGCAAAAAAAAAAAAAAACGAAAAGAATTGTTAAAAATCATATGTTGACCATTTTTGTAGATTTCAAAATTCATAAGCAACTTCTAAAAATGCTTGTATCTGGCTGAATTTTTTTAGAGAGCTCTTAAAACATGATAAACTATGATTTTATGATACAAAACACAAAAAACAAAAAAATTCCGTTTTTTTTTTTTTGGGCCACACCCTATTCTAGATACAAAATAACAGTTTTTTAATAATTAATATTTTATTAATAAACTTGCACTATAATCATAATTTCGCGTAGTCAAAAAATCATGTGCATTATCAAAATCAAAAAAATTAATTTTTTGTCAACAAATTCTAAATTTTATTTATTGTTATCATCGACTAACTGTTAAATTAATTAAATATTAGCTCAAATTGGGGTTTTTTGAATTTTTTTTAGGTATAAAATGAATTTTCAAGTCTGGAACATTTTTATCACTCACCTATAGTCCATTTCCGCAAATATTTCTACTCTCTAAATTCGAATCAGTCATTTTCAACTGATTTTGCAGTTCTTTTTTACTGATTGAATCAGTCATAATCAAAAAATTGCTGAAATTTCCATTTTTTACGACTATTTGAAATTTTTTTTTTTTTTGTTAGACTCGATTCCGGCCGTAATTTTTCATAAAAACACTTGAAATTCACCATAATCTCTTTATTTATCATCGAGACTGTTTGGTATTTAAATAAAACTCGGTGTATTTTCTAAATTATAAACGAAAACTACCGCGATATACAGTGCCTGTATATAAATACGTTTTTCCTATTTTCAATTTAATTTATTATATTTTCAAAATAAATTATAAACTTTTTATAACAACAATTGAAAGGGATGTGCTCTATGGTTTCGCTATTATGTATATACAGTGGTCTGTTTTAATTGAGAAAAAAAAAACTTTTATAAACTGCAGAAAAATTTCCATTGATGCTTCACTCTGGACTTTGAGACGAACAATAACTCACAGAATTTATTGCACGATCGACAAATTGTTAGCGCCTGATGGGAAAACAACTTTTAATTTATCCACAGTGGAATTTGAGCGCTGTCAATACAAGCATAGTTTTCATTATTATTACAAACTGGATCGAACCGTTCTCCAAGTGATATCACAAAGATTTTTCCCAGACGGAAAAGTCGTGGGTCAAATTAATTATATCAGATTGATTCTAGACAGAGAGAGTGAGAGAGATAAATGTGCATTCGAATGTTGAAAGTCAGTCATTTTTTTCTATCCTAAAAAATCCTTGTGAAAATTTTCGCAAATATTTTTTTTTTGACAGAAAATCAATTGAAGGTGTCGTGCAAGAATTTGCCCTCAAGAATTCCTTGCACCACGGTCACATAATTGAATATACTGCCACGCTCATAGCACCAACCTTGGCCATGAAATGCCTGGGTTAATGTACTGTATTTAGTATTTGAAAATGCACGCGAATTCGATGAAATTATCGAGTAAAATTGCATAATAATTGAAAAAATACAATTGTAGAAATATCAGAGATGTTTATTAGGATCTTCCTGGTCAAAGTCCATCTATAACACAACAATTATGACAATTTTTCCATTTTTACACTTACAAATAAATGTATCAGTCTGAACAACTGCGGTCAACGTTCAGCACTCTATCAATCGTCATACTAACGCTGTGATTTTCGTATCAAGGCCGTAAAGTCTGGACTTTTAGACGAGTCTAATTACATAGACACCAAAAATAACTGATTAGACACATGTAATCGCATTGGCCTCATCAACAATGTCTAGACACATTGCTCAACGATGGTCGAGGGGCAAACCGACAGTAGCACCATCACGATGATTCAATGCCACACGTCGTCCACCAAAATCAATATTTATCACGGTTTTTATCGTTCGTTAATCAATGTGGTTATTGGGTCAGCATGAAACTCTATATTAAACTAAAGAAACATTGAAATTTTGCATTTTTACAATTTTTAATAATTAGTTAAATATCCTAAAAAATGTTTCAAAAGGTATAAACTTTTAGAAATCGTGCGTTTTTCGGTAATAACTCCGTAAATAAGCAAAATAACAAAAAATATTATTCTTATTAAATAATTGTAAATTAAATTTTCTACAAAAAATGTAGAATGAAAAATTTTTTTATCTCCCTTAGTTTTTGAGATATTTGTGAAAATTGATTTTTGAAAATTCTTATTTTTCAAAATATCTTGGAATTAAAGCAAAATATGGGAAAAATTTACACTACATTTTTTGTCGGGAATTTAATTTTGTATCATTTAAGTTCTATAAAATTTTTCGTTATTTTGATTATTTATTGAGTTATTGAAATATTAAGGAAAAAAAATATTATATAGGGTTGTATTTATTGGTTTTAGTATATAACGTGATATTATACAAGAGCGGCACGTGACGTTGGCTTTTATTTACATAGTTCTTTGATGAATCAATGTTTTGAATTATACCCATGTGTTCATGACGTGATAAAATAATTTTTTGGATTTTTTAAATTGATGAACTAGAGTAAACAGTGCCTGCAGATCAATAACAACATACCATATGGACTTTTTTGCCTGATAGATCTGTGAAATATTAATTTGATTGCGTGTGTGTCGAGGGTTCACTTGAATCAGGTGTGGAAATGCTAATAATTGACCTCAAGCTATTTTTAAGGCGTTTCCGATGAAAAAATATAAAAAGTGGCAGAGATCTTAAATTCTTATCAATTAATCGTTTAATTGTCAGGCATGCACGGTTTAAATTTCAAATCAATTGTTATTTATCTGCAGAAGAGTCAGAGCAATAACTTGATTTGTTTTTTTGTTTCGATATAATTTCTTTGATTCTTCGATGTTTCAAAATTGATTTTCTAATCAACGAATGGATAAAAAAGATTTCAAAATATCACTTTTGAATACTCAACAAGGCATTTAAAAATTAAAAGTCGATTGTTAACTGCTTAATATCGAAAATATAACGTTTTGAATTTTTCTCATTTTCAGATGACCATCGTAACTCCTTATAACCAGTTCAGAAATTTTATCTAACAAAAATAAAGTTCAATAAATGAAATAAATGCTGCATTTTTATCATTTCTTCTAAGATCAATAGTATATTACGCGACCTAAGGCCAAAAAGTTGGATTTCCTGGCGTAGGTATTCAAATATCTGGCCATATGTCGTATACTATTTTTCTTCATTCCCCAGCCGAAAGTGCGTTTATTAATTATTTTCAATTAATAACCTAAATTAATGATTCTCGGTCAGCGTATTATTTTTGTTTTCGGTCAGTAACCGAGACGAAGCCGAGACTTTTGTTGGTCGGGGCAGGTTTTAAAAACGTATGGAACAAAAACCTGACACGTAAAAACGTATGTCGAAGAAATAACACGATAGAAATCCAACTAAAATAATATTTAGTTGTAATAAAGTTACACAAAGCAGAGAACGAAAAAATTATAATGCGAACTGTCCACAAAAGTCACTTGGAGTGAAATACGACTCGGAAAACCGTATTTTCGGCTACAGGGAATGAAGAAAAAAAAATTTTTTTATTTCACAAGCAACAAGTTTCTAAAGTAATTTCATAAATACAACATTTAGTCAACTTCTTTTCTTCAACAAAAAAATCATTTTTAAGTTCAAAAAATTTCAATAATTAATTAATTTAACTAGCTTCAATTAAAAAAAAAAATTTTTTAAACATAAAAACTCGTTATTTTAATTTTTTTCTTCAAAAAAAATTTTCACAAAACACTCATATAATTCTTTGAAAATCTAAAAAAAAAAAATACTACAAAGAAAAAAATTTTATTTACAGAAAAAAAATTTATTTTTAATTGTTAAATGATCAAAAATTCGTTAATAGAATAATTGCGAAGCATTATCTCATTGAAATAACACAGTAATTTATCTTTTCGCAGCCAAAGAAGAAGACGAACGAGTTAATTGCATGTCCAGGGTATTGTCGCCTCGTATATTCACACGCAACCTAGTACGTCACGAGGGGGTTCTGAATGGGGGTTGCTGGACACACGTGGGCAGCTCACTGTTATTCATCGCGACGAGAGGTGTGCGTCATTCATGTGAAAGTGACCAGTGGTCACTGGAGTATGCCACGCCTGACAACGCTGGCAATATCCAACCAAGTTCAAAACTTTGGCAGTAAATTAAAGCTGTGTGCAAACTTACAAAAATCGATTTGTCACTCAAGATGGATGGTAGAGCAGTAAATTGAAGTAGACGCTAATTACCTAGCGCAATTACTACGGATTCTTGCTGGTAAAACGAATCAATAGGCTCTGGTGGATGAAGCCAAACTTTGCGAAAGTGTTAATTTGATACTTTGAAGTCATATCTACGAGGGAATCTTCATTTTCAGTGCGCAAGTTCTCTTGATAGATGTTTTAGAAGGTATTAAAGCACGAAATTACTTAATGCAGGTGAAAGAATAAAATTTAAACCAAAAAAACACGACTAAAAACTGTGCAAATCAAACAGTGATGTCAAATTTTGTTGGAATTATATATAATTTGTGTAATTAATGAATAGAAAGGGAAAAAATTGTGAAAATCAGGTCGAATGTGAAGAAACTGCTCACCCTGGGCATTATACTGCTGATTAGACGGAGTTGGGGCGGCCAAACGATTCTCAGGGCCCGGTAGAAGACTTCCGGTGTGCTCGCGACGGTCGACAGGTCTTGACTGACTCCAGCTGAAAGCGCCACCACCACCACGGCTTTTACTAGCGCGATCGCGTGTCTACTGTTGGCCTGGCTCTTCTCAAAACGCGTATAGGGTGCTCGCAGCACGGGGGTGGCTTCAATGCTTCCCCGCACTCTTCCTCTGTGGTGGGTTTTCAACAGCCACGAACGCGGACAGACCAAAAATGCGTGCTCATTTCGTTTTTTTTTCGTCTGTTTGATGTTATTCAAATGGGCAATTTGAGAATAAAAATAAATCGTTTTTAATGCGATGGAAACTCGTCACGACATTGAGGTCAACGGTACCGATTTCTCCGACATGATGGGATATTCAATTCCAGCACTACTTTTATTGTGGTTTATGTCTCATGGGTTTTTTTGGCTAGTAAGGAATGATTTTCGACATTTTAAGGGGAACTAAATTTTTCTAGCGTGTATTCACTCAAGGATAAAAATATTTCGTTGAGTAATAGTTGTTGTGTAATATTTTTGTAGGTTGAAGAATTGTCGTGTCGTGTTTTTGTTTAGACATCACGCAATATTAGTCAAAATGTCTCCGTGGAAGGTACCTGAAGCTTTTAAAAAGCCCATCCTTTAGGGAAGGGGAAAAAATTTGTTTTTTATGTAAAAAAAAAAAATTTACAGTGTTTATAATTCTAAACTGACAATTATTATCTGAAAAAATATGAAAATATAACTACTAATTGTAATATTAGATGGTTAAATTAGTGCTATAAGAAAAAATGATATATATTTTTCTTAATGTTATGATAACTCAGTAAATAATCGATATAACGAAAAATTTTATTAAAAACAAATAATAGGAAATTAAATTCCCTACAAAAAAGGTAGAATAAATATTTTCGATATCTTGGATTATTTTCGAGATATTTTAAAAAATATGAATTTTCAAAAATTCAAAATTTCTCAAAAATAGTGGAAAATACAAAAAATTTTGTTCTACACTTTTTATAGGAAATTTAATTTCCTATCATTTAATTTATATAATATTTTTTATTATCTTGCATATTTACAGAGTTATTACCGAAAAACTAAAAAAATTATGAAAAATGTATAAATTCGTGTAGATATGACCTTTATAATCTCTTGCAAATACAAGAGAAACTATGAGTAAAATACTCTAGAAGCATTTTAGATCAGCTAAAGATGTAGATGAGTGTTACTGATTTCAGGTTATCGACCTGCTTCTTGCGCTCATTGAGCTCTCAAGTTGCAAAGTGGGTTGTGGCGGTGTTAACTGGTCTATTTGATCTATAATGTGGGCTGAAGTAAATAGCTGTGGGTTAATGTGTTATCTTGAAGATAACCCCATAACGCAGATCATTGATATGTAAAGACGGCTGGATAAGTTCCCACCATGAACCGCGTGTTGGTACCTGGTTCCACGTGGCACACGAAAACCATTGCGAACTTTCTGACGACTGCATGAGAGATGCAAAGACAACCCTTTGCTGCAGCTCTAATATCTTCTTGCGCAAAATATATTTCATAATCTAGTACTCAGCAGGTAAAATGACTTGAAACAAATTTTAATTAAATTAAAATCAGCTATTTTATAAAAATTCATCTATCTCATATGTTAAATTAATAAAAATACTTTTATTTAAGAAAAAAAAAATTAACAAAAGTTGTACAAAAAAATTTTGACAGCATTTGTCTATAAATTCTGTATATATATATACAGAAATACATTTTCTATTTCAGATAGCTAAGGTGGGGGGTAGCACTTTCAGCAACAGTATAGATATGGCGGATATTCTTAGAGACGGAAAAACCCGAACAGTAAAAATAACTATTTTTTGTCGTAATTTTTCACTTTTTGGTCCGGGAAAAGTGTTCCACAACGTGATCTTAGTCAAAATTACTTCAAGAAATTGTAGATTTTCTGCACCCAGTATTATGTCAAATTTACTCTATCGTGTAAAGTAAAATTTACCGTATATATACAAAAATGTAAAGCTTATATAACTATAGAGTAAAATACGTTATATTATATTATAGTGAACGTGTACACTTTTCAAAGATCAATTGGAAAAACATATCTAGAATATTTATTAAGCATTTTTAGTCGATTCCTTAGAAATCTAACTATTGCAGCCATCCTCATGACGCGACTTTTGAAAAATTTTTGGTAGTTTCTAAAAATATATTTAGTCGAAAAGTTTATATAGCGTCTACAATTCTCGGCGGATCCTATATATATAATGAAACTCGGCATACTTATTCTATGGACCAATATACCAAGGTTACGTTCGGAAATGAGCCAAATCGGTTCATTAGTTTGGAAATGGCAGTAAATTAAAATTTTTCTTTTTACTATTAAAATCCTCAAATTTTTAAAACAATTTTAAATCCCAAAAAAATCGTGTAACTCATCGAAACAATAAATACAAGCGTTCTGTCTCTCGACAAAAGCAAAATACATCACGAAACAAAAACGATAGTACACATAAACTCGCCCCACAAGAATATAAGACCTACCTTATCCGAAAGTTCAAGGCAGTTGTCTTTGTCTTGCCAAGTGTGGTCGCGTCCGGGAAGTGAGCTTTTGCATCAGAGCGCAAGAGTGTCTCGCGTGATACGCGACGACACACAAGGATGAATGACCTCCGTATTCTGAAGCCTGTCGCGTTCATGGCGCCGATAATAGACGGAAAGAAGCATTAAAGCTCGGGAAGAAATAAAGGAAATGAAATACTGTTCTGCAGAGAATGCTATTGATTTATTTAACTTGGTCGTCAAGGAGTGTAGAATAGGAAACTCGTGATAATAAAACTTTAGGGAGCTTCCAATTTTTTTTCCTCCACCATGCCTATATACTTTCTCATGCAGAGCGCCATGCACACGACTATTCAATTACCATTTTATTTACTTGATTTCCGCAGGACTAACCGAGGCAAAACTATACTTTTGTACAAGCCACAACTGATTTGGGCTCCACGAATGACGATGGAAAGAGGAGGAATCGTAACAGCGATAACACGGGCATCGCTGAAAGACCCCGGCTTGTCAAAGTCCGTCAGCGCAGGTCATCCATCCACGACAAGTTGGATATTATTTTACAATATCACGTCAAGTCACGCTCTGCAAGCCTGCCAACCAATGCTTTTCTACCCGGTAAAAGCTGGAAAAAGCATGTTAAACTAAAGAAAAAAATTGTATCATGTAAAAAAAAAAATTCTATGTAAACATATTAGAACATTTGTGGAAAGTATCATACTTATGGGTTCCTTGGTTCTTCGGTTTCTGGTTCCAACATCGGATAGAACCTGAAAAACCAATGTGTATACGCAGACCGGGAGTAAAAATATGTGTAAAAATATATAGAATTTTGATTATAATCCAACATATTCGTACTTTAATCCGGATAAAAGATAAATAATCAACGATATCAGAATTATATATTGGTATTGTGTTTATTTTGATTGTGATGTAAGGCAATTTAAGTGGTAAAATACTATAGAAAATTAGGGTCTTAAAAAAACTAGTCATTCACGCTTCTCTAGATATTAATTTGTACACAAATCGTGCGATACACGAGAGATAAAAATAATCCCAGTATAAAATGTATTATTATGCCAGATTGACATTCACCAATAATCTACCTACTATTTACATAAAATATATACATTTGTTTTGTACAGATACACACACACACGATATGTGTGTTAGTTGCAATTGTTCGCAAACTGTTTGTCGGACGATAAATCCGGTAAAATTCCACTCGTGTTATTGTATATATCACCAGCAGCAACACAGATACATTTTAAAACTCATTCATGCATCATCGTTCAAGAAATCGTCACTCATCATTCTACATTCTTTAAAATATCTTGAAAACTAAGGCACCTATGAAATATTTACATAAGATCTTTTTTGTAGGAATTTTCATAAGCTACAAAAAAGGCATCTTGTAAAAATTTCATAAACTCAATACTTCCCAAGATATTTTACGAAACATCAAGCAGCGTTTATCGAGCAACAGCCAGGGGAGGATTGTGCTGGCCATTGGGTGCCCTGAGAGCTCCAGCAACGCGGTGAAACGGCAACTGAAGGTGATAAAAAGCACAGTAGGGTAACGGGTCCCAGTAGACAAATAGTGCTTCCCTCTTATCAAGGACTCGAGTGCTCCTGCTGCTAGCTTGACTCAGAGCGCTGGCAAAAGGCTCTTTTTTCTCGTACTTCTCGCCAACCAACAGAGGCCCAGAGTTCTGCCGCGAAAAGTGCCTGCACGGGCGCCAAACAAGCCTAGGATGGACACTAGTTAAACAAACATAAGGCAGTCCAATGCCCACACGACAGCCAATGGCCACGAGCTCGTCGTGCATGGCCACGAGGCGAAAGCTCAGATGTCCATTGACGCTGCCACTGAACGAGTACGTGAAAAACCTGTCCAACCACTCTGAAACATCGCTGCGCTCCTCGGGGATGAGTCCGCGAGGCTCAACGCGGCAGGTGACATTGGCCACAACCTTGGAGTTCTTCACGGTGGTGCAGGTAATAAAGTGCGGGCCACCCGGGTCGCGAATTACCACCCACGGCTTCTTATCGCTGATGATATGCCGGATATTGCGGAACTCCTGCACGCTGGGGGGCAGAGGGACCTTGGTGCGCTCGCGCATGCCGGCGGGACCTGCAGGCAGCATCACGTGGCGACCAGAGCGCAGAGCTCCAATTTCATAGAGCTCCAGGACATCATTAACAGAGCGTAGGACAAAATTCACCGGCGTAGGCAGGCCCACAGCACGGCAGCGACGCAGGAGCTCCAGTGGATCATCGAGAGCCGTGACCTCCATGGCACTGGGCACGAAACACTCGCAACCCATGAGCTCCAGATGCGGTTTAGCCAGAGAATCGTAGTATGCAGCGTTGGCCGAGCTTACAGGAATGTAATAAACGGCTTTTTCCCGCTCTACAATATTTTTCAAAGCCTTTACATACTCCGCAGCGCTTCCAGACTCCGGTCGGGGCAGTGTATAAAATCGCGAACACGCTGTGGAGAAGCGTGCCAGCCCAAACAGGCCTTCGACCTCACAAACGACCACCCGAGCACCGGCTTTGTGGAAGTTACGAGCCAGGTGGACCGCCTGAACTGTGCTCCCACCGCTGATCAACACGCAGCGCTTGCTGCGCGCCAGCTCCGATGCTGGCATGTGCAGCATTGTGATGAAACACTTGAGCAGAGTCAGGGGCAGCTGGAGAATGACGAAGAATATGCACAACCAGGCGGATGCCCACAGTGCTGGGGCTCGCATCAGGCAGATTGTCGTGTCCAACAGTCCCTGCAGCAGGTTGAAGAGGATATTCACGTTCCAAACGATCACCCGGGTCAGTAGGTTCCGCTGCACTGGGGCATTTGATGGCTCTGCGTCGGTAGAGGTGACTGACGCTGATCCAACGTCCGGTTGGACGGTTCTCCGAAGTATCACGGGAGTTCCTGGTCCACTGGATACTCGAGACCAGTGCGAGCAGGTCGACAGCTCGGAGGAGGAGCGTTTTAGCTTGGCCATGTAGATGCTGTTTGTTGGGGAGGTTGAAATTGGCGATGGCAGCGTTGGAGACACGCTGTTGCTTCTTGATAGTGGTGGGCTTGAATAGGGAGGACTGTTTTCACTCGATCGTAGTGGCATATTGCGGTTTTTTCTGGATTTGTTGATGGAAAATTGAGTTTTTTTCTTGTTCGTTGAGTCACTTGGAGCTTTGGCAAAATGCAACTCACATTACACTTGGTTTTTGAGCACTGTGGAACAATTTTAGACACGATTGATGAGGAGAAACATTTTATAGATATTGAATTTGCGACGTGCACGCGACGCTAACTGAGATCAGAGTCGGGAATCACGTCCTCTTATGAGGTCTGCATCTCAGGCGCACTATGAACCGAGAGACTCTTATCTAATCGTAATACACCACTTTAGACACTTGGTGAAAAAAAGCAGCGTACTTGCAAAGTGTTATCATTGGTCATCATTGAATTCTAATACATGCTACATTATAATTATACGAATTATAATTAATTATATGCGTTTTGTGTAAAGATAAAATTTTTTATATGTAATTTCAATTGGGATTTTGAGTTATTCATTGGAAATTTTGATTTCAGGGTAGTTTAGGAGTGATAAAAAATAAAATATTACGCAAGATTTTATGATGATATTTTTTAGTTTACAGTTTTTATTGACCTTGTTAAGATTATGGCTGAATATCAAAATTTGTTGTGGTCTTTTTTTTTTTTATCTAGTTGAATGAAAACATTCGAAATATAATTCGCATGCGCATTTCGATGAATAACACTTACTAATCGCGGGTTATTATTGTTGAAATTGAATTTTTATCATATCATGTAATAATAAGTGATAAAGTTTTATGTACACAAATAATTTTCGATGGTTTGATTTCAATTAGAGTTTTATTATTTTATATTAACAATAGTTGGATATTATTTATAAAGTAAATATTTAAATTTTCGCTCTGTATATCGCACAATTGAAATATATGATAATTTTTTATTAGCTGACTTTGATTGATATTATTAAATTAATCGTGATTAGAGAATGTAGTTTGATTTGTTTTGCGATTATGCACCGGAAGTTTTAAGAAGAAAAAATGAATAATAGTATAACTATCATATCAGTTATTCATAAATATGTTTTGAAAGAGTGGAAGAAAAAAATAGTTTTATAAATTTGTGCTAAAAATATTATTTATAACAGCTTATATATTTATTATATATCACTTTAATATATGTAAATAAATTCATTTATGTAGTGTATGTTTTATTGATTAGATGTAATTAATTATGGTTACTTCATTTATTTATACATAAGGATTTAGTTAATGAAAATACGTCATTTAATGAATAAATAAAATTTTTTCTTAAATCTCGGTGTAAATATGTAAGAAAAAAATTTTATTATTTTATTATTTTTCCTCTCAATTTAAAGAAAAAATTATTAGGTATTATGTTATGCATTGTGAAATAAACAGATGTTAAATTAAATCTGCGATATCAATAAGAAAAATTGTTATTTAAGGTTGAAA
Source organism: Macrocentrus cingulum (assembly GCA_002156465.1). Taxonomy (NCBI): domain Eukaryota; kingdom Metazoa; phylum Arthropoda; class Insecta; order Hymenoptera; family Braconidae; genus Macrocentrus; species Macrocentrus cingulum. The sequence goes on along the minus strand of MVJL01003354.1, from coordinate 2,140 downwards.
ATGAAGCTAATCTGCTTGATATTTTTAAACACATTTTTTTCTTGATATTTTTAAAGAAAAGGAATGAAAAATAAAATCAAATTTTTTATAGGAAAATGGTGTAAGAAGAAAGACGGGCGAAAAAACTTTTTTAAGATTATTCAAACAGTAAAGCTGAAATAAAATTTTTCTTAACAACAACAAAAAAAATTACGAAATCGTTACTATTGTTATTATTTTTACTATTATTATTATCGCGGTGGCGGAGCCTTAATACGAATTAGCATGACAATATATAGCAAATAACATTTGTTTTGGTCTGTTTTTTACAGTTAATAACATACCTTCATCCTCCATGAAAAATATACTTTTTAAATAAAATTCCTTTTTTTGTATGTATGAAAAATATATACAAAATATATTATTATTATAGTAGAATTATAAGAAAATAGAAAATAATAGAATTTTTTATATAAAAGATATATTTTAATGCCATAAATTTTTTCAGAAATAGTTATAAAATAAATACATAAAATTTATACCCAAATATATATGATAAAAATATATAACAAATATATGTATAATGGATATATGTACATATATTAAGTAAATGCATAATATATTATATTCTGAATTATATACATTGTATTTATTTTATAATAATTTCGGCAGAAAGTTATATGTATCTATAATACATATATTTTCTATAATTTTGATATAAAAATCGAATATTGTGTATATATATTTTTTTATGGTAAAAGATATAAATTTTTTGTGCTTTTGCCATGGGGGATACGTTATATTTTATAATTACCTTCATTTTCTGATTATCTATTGGCGGTAAATGCACGATAGTCTACTCTACTCCTTCTTCTCATGCTTTCAGTAGTTTTAGTTGCAGTTTCAATGATGAAGAGTCGATAAAATATGTTTTTAATGAAAATTATCTAGTTGTCTTACTGTCAACTATAAACATGGTAATAAATTAAAAAATCCGAACAATTTTTACCTACAATATTTTAAATGTTTTTTTCAATAGCTTTGAGTGACATCCTTCTTGAATTCCCAAAATTTTTATTTCGTATACAGCAGACATTTTTTCAATAAAAATCTATTAAAATTTCAATAAAAGTTGAAATTAAAATTTTCAAAAATATTTATAAACTACTTTTTTGAGAATGGAGTTTTTTTTATTTATCCGATAATAAATGAGAAGCGATTAAGAGTACGGGCGACATCAAAACATATTCAACTATTTGAAATATTTTTTATTATTATTAAGATATTTAATGTTAGGTAGATGTATTTATTTGCCATTAATTACATCGAATTACATATACAGAATAAATATCGATTAAATTGTGACAAAGACAGCGATTACAATTGGACAATGAAAGAAGATGAAAAAAACAATTAATCCAACTTTGTTCTGCGGCAAGAGTTCTCGATAATAATGGGTACATCAACGTCAATTAAAGCCCTCGCGAATGCTGACACAATATTTGTACCTGAAACTAAACCACATCACGAAATACTTACAGTGCGACAAAAATTCCCAAAATTACTAGTGATTTATTTAGCAGCATGAATAACATTCGTTTGAATGTTTCTTCGCTGCGGCTGCTGCGGTCGTTTCGCAAACTTCGGGGGCCGTTTTTTCGATGGGTTACCGCCCACTTCGACGACGAAAAACAGGGTTGCGATTGTGAGACCTATCCCAAGAATTGCGAAGGCAAAACTCAAGTCTGCTGGCTGGATCTTACGAATAACGGGAGCCGTTGACGAAAAACAGGGTTGCGATTGTGAGACCTATCCCAAGAATTGCGAAGGCAAAACTCAAGTCTGCTGGCTGGATCTTACGAATAACGGGAGCCGTGGCGTGTGCTTCGCGAGCTTCCAACTTTTCCAAGCGAGAGCTTTCGCTCATTGCGAGCCAATGATGCTCAGGGTTGCGATTGTGAGACCTATCCCAAGAATTGCGAAGGCAAAACTCAAGTCTGCTGGCTGGATCTTACGAATAACGGGAGCCGTAGCTTGTGCTTCGCGAGCTTCCAACTTTTCTAAGCGGAAGTTTTCGGTCATTGCCAGCCAGTAATGCCACAGACCTGAAGCCATCAGTCGCGACATGTACGCGTTTACTTTTTTTGCCAGTGGCCAGTCA